>CAUYMX010018494.1:0-59954 GCA_963573855.1 Lepilemur septentrionalis | reverse complement strand
ATCTGAGAATCAAATCAAAGACTCAGTTCTCTTCAAAATAGCAAAAGAGAAAATAAAGTACCTAGGAATATATTTAACTAAGGAGGTTAAAGACCTCTACAGGGAGAACTATGAAACACTGAGAAAGGAAATAGCAGAGGACGTAAACAGGTGGAAGACCATACCATGCTCGTGGGGCGGCAGAATCAACATTGTCAAAACGTCTATACTACCCAAAGTGATCTATAGAATCAATGCAATCCCCATTAAAATATCATCATCATTTTTCACAGATATAGAAAAAATAATTTTACACTTCTTATAGAACCAGAGAAGACCTCATATAGCAAAAGCAATCCTAGGCAATAAAAACAAAATGGGAGGTATCAATTTACCAGGCTTCAAGCTATACTAGAAGGCTATAGTAATTAAAATAGCTTGGGACTGGCACAAGAACAAGAATGATGACCAGTGGAACAGAACAGAGAACCCAGGTATAAAACCATCCTCATACAGCCATCTAATCTTTGACAAAGCAGACAAAATAATACACTGGGGAAAACAATCCTTATTCAATAAATGGTGCTGGGAAAACTGGATAGCCACACGTAGAAGACTGAAGCAGGATCCACACTTTTCACTTCTCACAAAAATCAACTCAGCTGGGTAACAGATGTGAACCTTAGGTGTGAAACTGTTAGAATTCTGGAGGAAAATGTCGGAAATACTCTTCTAGACATTGGCCTAGGCAAAGAATTTATGAAGAAGACCCCAAAGGCAATCGCAGCATCAACAAAAATAAATAAATGGGACCTGATAAAATTAAAAAGTTTTTACACAGCCAAAGAAACTGTCACAGGAGCAAACAGATAACCTACAGAATGGGAGAAAATGTTCACAAGCTACACATCCAATAAAGGGCTGATAACAAGAATCTATTTAGAACTCAGGAAAATCAGCAAGAAAAAAAATCAAACAACCCTATCAATAAGTGGGCAAAGGACATGAACAGAAATTTTCCAAAAGACGACAAAACAATGACTAACAAACATATGAAAAAATGCTCAACATCTCTAATCATCAGAGAAATGCAAATCAAAACTACAATGAGATATCACTTATCTCCAGTGAGAATGGTCTTTATTAAAAAGTCCCAAAACAATAAATGTTGGTGTGGATGCAGAGAGACAGGAACACTCCTACATTGCTGGTGAGACTACAAACTAGTTCAACCTCTGTGGAAAGCAAAATGGAGATACCTTAAAACAATATAAATAGATCTACCATTTGACCCAGCAATCTCATTACTAGGCATCTACTCAAAAAAACAAAAGACACTCTATAAAAAAGACACCTGCACTTGAATGTTTATAGCAACAAAATTCACAATTGCTAATTTGTGGAAACAACCCAAGTGCCCATCAATACATGAGTGGATTAATAAAATGTGGTATATGTATACCATGGAGTACTATTCAGCTACAAGAAACAATGGTGATATAGCACCTGTTGTATTTTCCTGGCTAGAGCTGAAACCCATTCTACTAAGTGAAGTATCCCAAGAATGAAAAAACAAGCACCACATGTACTCACCAGCAAATTGGTTTCACTGATAAACACCTAAGTGGACATATAGGAATAACATTTATCAGGTGTCAGGCAGATGGGAGGGGGAAGGAGGAGATGGGTATATACATACAGAATGAGTGCGATGTGCACCATCTGGGGGATGGACATGCTTGAAGCTCTGACTCTGGGGGTGATGGGAGGAAAGGCAACACATGTAACCTAAACATTTGTACCCCCATAATATGCTGAAATAAAAATATTTAAAAACTTTTTAATCTGATTCTGTTAGAAGAATGTCTCTAATTTTAATATATTTTATTGTCCATAGGGATATACAAAGTGCATAAAGAAAATGAAAACATTTTGAATCATGTCTCTTTTCAACCTAAAAGCTGAAGCAGTTTCTGTTTTTATAGGTTTTCTGTGTTTCTTATGTGAATCAGGACAGGAGAGTGTTTTTGTTTATCTTGAAATCTTTTCCTAACTCCTATTCCACCAAGGCCAGTGAGATGTTTTCGAACAAGAATTCCCTTTGCATATGTTGTTTTTAAATAAACAATAATCAAACTTGGTTTACAGTAAATTAACAGTGATCATAGTAATCACAGATGTGCAATTAGCAGTTGGTTTCTACCTTTGCCCAAAAACTCAAAGAATATTAAATCACTAAAAAATTCACACTTTTTGCAATGTTCATTTGTCTTGGTGAGTAAGTTGCTGATACAAATTTGAGGTCAAATTCTGGCCTCTACAAAACATCAACGTTTTCATTTCTTAGTCATCACTTTTTAAATCTGTGGCTAATATACAATTCATAATCTTGGCTATTTGAGGAGGGGATTTTGTGCTAAGAAATGCCAGGAGAAGCTTTCTTAGTTTCTACTTCTTTTTCTTCCAGGCATATGGGAGCTACAGGACAAGACCCAGTGGGTAAACACTTATGCATGTTGTTTGATTTCATTTTTAACAATTCAGTGAGGTTTATTATTTTATTTATAAATGAGGAAATTTGAGTTCAGAAAGATTAAATAAGTTATCTGGGGCTACTAGTAAATGACAGAGCCAGGATTTGATGTCAAATATGTTTGCCTATAAATCCCATAGTTTTCTCATTAAGCCAAATTGCATCTAGGAAGGCTTCCTTTCCCACACTTTTCTATCAAGGAATGGAGGAGTTGACTACCTTATCTAAAATAACGCTATTGCTATCAGATTCCAAACCATCTAGCATTATCATTTTTGTTTATATATTTATTGTTTTCTTCCACACTAGAATGTAGGCAGAAAAATTGTTTTCTTCATTACTCTATCTCCAGTTCTTAAACAGTGATGTGACCACAGTAGGCAATCAATAAATATTTGTTGAACGAATGAATATATGAAGTAAGGAATTAGGCATTTGACTCCTAGTAAATGCTCAAAACACTATTTCTATTGATCTAAAAGCAATATACCTCCCTATAAAACAGCCAATCATAAAGGTAATATCCTGGATGATTCTATTTGGATAACATTATTAAAAAGACAAAATTATAGAGATGGAGGACAAATTAGTGGCTGTCAGAGATTAGGGACATGGAAGGAGAATAGAAGAGAGGTAGGTAGGTGTATGAAAGAGCAAAATGAGGGAACCGTGCAGTGATGAAACTGTTCTGCACTTGACTGTGGTGATAGACACATGAACCGGAACAGGTGATAAACTTGAACTGAATTAAATATGCGCACACACACACAGAAATGAGTGTAAGTAAAACTGGGGAAATCTGAGTAAGAATGGTGAATCATATCAATGTCAATATCTTGGTTGTTACATTGTAATACAATTTAATAAGATGTTACCTTTGAAAGAAGCTAGATAAATGGGTCTTTTCTATATTTTTTCTTAAAATTATATATGAATCTACAATTACCTCAAAATCCAAAGTTTAATGTTAAAAGGGCAATATATCTTTGAATTATGAGTAATTTTTAAAGAACATTAACTATTATAAAAATGAACAAACTTCTGGCCACAAACAATACTGAGAGAAGTTGGGTTAAACAACTGAATCTTAGGGTTAAAATTGTGATTTGTGATTCTATTGAAAGAAGATTGCTTCTGTATGTTCCTTTCTAGAATATCCTTATTTGTGTTTCTCCTCTTTCCTTTCAAATCCAAAGTCAGGCTTTTGTATTCATTTGGAATATACATTTATGCAAAGATACTGGGAAAGGCTACTTGTAACAGTCACAGAAATCACTGGACATGATAAAGCTGGGAGGTATGTGCAAATTTCCAAAAATGTACCATAAGAACCCACAGTGAATATTTAATGCACTTCTTATTAGCTAATTAAATTCATAGTTTGGTGAGTGCCACTGTGGTGGTCATAGATAACAATGTGTATGTATGCCTTTAGCATGGCTGACTCCCCCTGATAACAAAACATCAATTTATTAGCTCAGTTTTCTTGGGGAAAAATAACACTGAAGGTTTTTATTCTAACATATCCCTCTAATCCAGATCTAAAACTTTTACTTCAGTCTATGAAATTATCAGATTTAACTACTGTGCTATCTTTTACATTTTCATATGGAGTAAAATTTTTTCCTTTGAAAAGAGCACAACTTTGAAGTCAGCAAGAATTGGGTTTGAAGTTTAGTTCTGTCAATTATTAACTCATTATGAAACCATAAGTAAGTTATGTAACTCTTTGCCTCTCATGTTTTTTCAGACCACTCCATTTATAATGCTACACCCTGTCTTATCTCAGCCATTTCCTTCCACGATCATAACCTAGAACTTACCATTATGTAGCCCCTTCATAATCTCAATGTTATACATCCCAATCTCTGACCACACTCCTCTCTTTCCATAGACACTTAGTTTCTATTGTGTCAACTCCAACGATTCTTTGACCTCAATAAGACCTCTTCCACTATCCCCAAACCATGAAGATATTCTAAATTATTTTCTAAAAGTTTATAGTATTACAATTCAGTAAAAAAGTTTTTAGTCATTTATTTTTGCTTGTGCCTCATTTTGAATAGTTTCTATTGTTGTGTCTTCAATTTTATCCATGTTTTCTTTTGCAGTATCCAATCTGCCATAATCTCCTTCAGTGTATTTTTTATTTCATTTATTTATTTTTCCATTTCATGTGAGCCCTTTTTTACATCCTCCTTTTGTTTCATCATCAATTTTCTGATATATTCTTACTTCTTGAACATATGCAGCACATATATAATAGCTACTTTAACATACTTCTCTGTAAATTTCATCATCTTTATTACTTCTAGATCTCTATTGATTGACTTTTTCATCATTGAAGGTCAAATTTTTCTGCCTATTTGGATGTCTGGTCATTTTTGCTTGGACATATATATCTACAATCCAACTAGCTTATGTTTCAAGGCATTATGGGTGGGGGGGTGGAGAAAAAAGTTTGATTTTTTTTTCCATATGTATATCTAAAAGTCAGTGTACTATTTATTGATATGACATTCCCTTCTCCCATGGTTCTCCAGCCCCTTCTTCATCATAATTCAAATATCCATGTGTACATATTGTTTCTGGTCTCTCTTTTCTATTCAATTTGTTTGCTTATTTTTTCTTTTCCCAATACCATATCATCTTAATTACTGTAGTTTTAGACAAAATTTTATAACAATTAGCTTTATAACAATCCAGTAGAGCCTATCTGTTATTCAAGATTATATTGAAAAATACCTATGTCTAATAATCCACAAGAATGCTTACTCTGTGTCCAGTCTTAGCACCATTAAAGCATAGTGTGACTATAATTCACACATAAAAATATAAAATTTTCTAGTGCCTAGGACTGTCTTCATTATATACTCTCAAGTATTGTGTCATATATTTTGTCCTCAAAACCTTCCTTTTTGATTTACCACTGGTTACACAGAAATATATTTTGCATGGACTAACAAACATATGACATTTCTCTCAGAAGTCACCAAAATGTAATTTAATCCTTTGTAATATTATATTATATACCAGATATGCTCAAAAGCCAGATATATTAGAGAACTAAATGCTAAAGAGAGAAGGGCTTTAGATCTGAAAGAAATTGACCTATGACCATTCCAGCTCCATGAAGTAAACAGAAGACACCAAAAAAGGTGTATGTGTCACCTTTTTCTGTGTTCCTTAAGGGGTTTCAAAGTTACTGGAAGTCTCCTCTTGATTGCTTTATGTGAAATTAAAGGTGACAAAATAAAGGAGAAGTGGAAAGAAATAGAAGAACAAGTCTCAGAGGAGCCAATTTAGAGACCTTAAGCTTCCCAGAAAGACCAATGAAGTTTTACATTATTCTCAGCAAAAAATCATCCCAATTACAAAGAAAGCAAACAGAAGAATCAAATATATAATTAAAAAAGGGTTTCAGTTGACTGAAAAAAAAAATTTCAGAAACAGAATCCAAAAGGGAAAAACCAGAAACCATAAAAAAAATGTGTGTGTGTGTGTGTGTGTGTGTGTGTGTGTATATATATATATATATATATTTTTTTTTTTTTTTTTTTTTTTTACCAGGCTGACTTCTGGCCAAAGAGCTCTTTTAAAAAAAATTTCAGATCTCTTGTTATCGTATTTTAACCAGGACAAACCATCACTATTCCTGTCTTTTGAATTTTTTTTTTTAACCAAAGATACCTTCCAAGTTATTCACTCAAACCAAAAAGACTTAACCAAGGTTATAACCTAACAAAAGACATACAAGGCATCTCCAAAGAGGTGCAAAGAGTCCTCACACGATCTAGAACCACTTCAAAGACATAGTTCAAAGAAAGGACAATTTCACTGGCCACAAATGGAGTTTAATCCTCATTTCTGTGTGGCACTGTTCTCTAGCATTTAGGCTTCTCAGCTAACTATCTACAGGCCAACCATCCCATGTGCCCCACAGATGAAAGATTAAGAGACAGTTGGTAGGACAGCAAAACAAAAGCTGACCATGGCAGAGAAAATGAATGATAACAAAGGGGTACCCCAAAAAGTCAAGAGTCACACAAATACCAAACCAAGTTTTTAGTAAATGTTTCTTCTGCTGAGTGAAAGGACCTAAATCTGCAGATACCGGTTCCCTGACCAGAAATAAAACCTGGGCCATGGCAGTGACAGTGCCAAATCTCAGCCACTAGACTGCAGGATGGAGTGCCTCATTTTGCAAATTCCACAGCGAACCTAAAGCAGGCAGTTGGAGCATACAAAAGATTATAACTTTGTTTTAGGTCAGAATTTCTCTTTTTAATTTTGTCAAGAGATTTCTAAGGCGAGGCATGATATTATTATGAGTTTTTGTTAAAATTTGATTCTCCTATACATACAAAAAAGCCAATGGTTTGACATAAGAGATTTCTAAAATATTTTTCAAATATAGGAGTCTTTCTAATTTAAGAGATCCATCTTTTGGCCACTGACAGAATTTCCAGTGGGGTTTTTTACCAGCATTGATTCAATTTAAAAAGCCTCTTCATGGAAAGCCAGGAAGTAATTTCTGAGGTTTAGAATAAGTATTTGGCATATGAGCAAGAGGATGCTGAAGGTAGCAGTGGGATAGGACTAGGCGGAGAAGACAATATAGAAGAAAGACAAACAGAGGCAAGCTTAGTGAGGGAATTATTTCATTATTAGACGCATCTGAGGGTTTCTTCCAATTTAGAGAGTCTTTGAGCTAATTTGGTTTTGGTATCTTTAACGGACACTAGTTTAGATTCCTAGAGGCTTTTAGGTGCCTCAGGATAACAAATTAAACTAGACATCCCACTCAGGCCTTTCAGTCTTTCCTTTTAGCCCTTCTAATTGTCAGGGGAGGAAAACAACTTTTGGGAGATCAAAAGATCCCCAGGTTGGCCATTGTAATTTCAGGTCACTTTTAGTGATGTCGGTGCATTGAGAAAGAAATTCACAAGATAAAGGACCATAATTATGGTACACAAAACCAGCAGGAGTTCTAGAAGGTGGTGACTCATCACCTATACCCTTAGAAATAAAGGTCCCCACAAGTACTTACCAAAAAGGACAAATCTCTTTGTTGACCAGTAAAGGCCCAACCTCTCCCAAGGTGGGGGCGGGGAGTGTGTTCAAAGCAATGAGAGGACCCACCAAGAAAGTGCAGGGCTATCAGAAAGGCTGTGAAACACAAGGGGTTCCTGCAGCACCACGCTCAAATTCAAAGCAGCACCAGAATTCAGTGGATGAGAGTGTGGCTTTGTATCCCATTCTATTCTGTTATTACTTAACGTCAATCAAGAAGAGGTGAAAAACCAAACTGGAAAGCAGTAAGACGAGGTGTTTATTGGAGGCTTAGGAATTGCAATTCAAGAGACACAGACTGTTCCAAAGAGAGCGAGAGGGAGGGAGATTTTTTTTTAAACCAAAAGCTAAGGATGAATTCAAAAGTTGTTTTGAAAGAATTGTCATTGTTGGAGGTGGCTGGCTTAGTACATGACTCATTGAGTCAGGAATTCATTGGTTTTTGCTGTTCAGGAGTTGCAGCACTGTTGAGCTATTTTCCAGGATGTTGTGGTCCTGCTGCTTTGGCCCAATTCAAAGTTTTAAGTCAAGTTCCTGTTTTTTGGGCAAGGTTACTGAACATGCAGGTAGTCCTCCTTAGAATAGCTCCCTGCCTTCATTTTAGAGCTCTGAACCAGAGTGAGGCCATTTTGTATATCACGGTTCACACTTGTCTCCAAAATTCTGTTCCTCAAATTCTAGCTATCTTGTCCACTGTATAGTCTACTCTCTGACTCCTGTAAACTAAAAATAAAATTTTATGTGCACCCACCAAAATTCTAAGTGACTCCGTTTTGGTTAAGGAGACCCCCAAACACTTTAAAACTGAATTCTTGGCCATGAAGGGAAGAGAGGTAGAGTACACTTCCTTATACCCTTTTGGAGTTCAGACACAAAAACTGACCAACATTAATGTCAAAATAGAGAACATAAGTCTAACAAAATAGACTTTTTGTGGCAATAAGATACTAAATTACGGCCACGTGAGGCAGAGGTTAAGTCATGTCTGCAGGCCATCAATTTTACTAACAGATCACTTTGAGTCAATGTATTGTGGCTTGCTCTATGATTAGCAGACTTCCTCAACTTTAAACCTTCTGTTCTACTGATTCCAAGCTTTTAGACAGTTTTATTTCTTTAACTGATTCAAAATCAAAGAATCTCTGAATCCACCTATAACCTGTAAGCTCTCACTTTGAGATGCCCCTCCTTTTTGGGCCAAACCAATGTGCACCTTCCATGTATTGATTTATCATTTTACCTGCAATTCCTGTCTCCCTAAAATGTATAAAGCCAAACTGTAACCCAACTGCCTCAGGATCATTTCCTCAAGGCTTCTTGAATCTTTGGATCCCTGAGCTATGATCACTCATATTGATCAGAATAAACCTTTTTAAATTAGTTTAGAAGTAATTTTTTTTTCCACAAACATTCCTCAGTGCAGCTAAGCCTGTGTGAGCTCTGCTTAAATTCTTCCTCTCTGCACTGCGGCCTGGAAACTGCTTCCATATAGTCAGTTTAGGGAATCACAGGGCTAACCTTGTTTATTACTGTTCTCTCAGATATCAAAGTTTTGTGTTGTCTATTGCCCAATGTCTGAAAACACTTGTTATAAGATAGTTTATCTCGTTTTTGTGTTGTTTTTAGCAGGAAGATAAATCTGGTCTCTGTTACTTCATCATAGTCTAAAGTCTCTTTACTTTCTAATTTTTCCTTTCTTTTTGAGACAGAGTCTTGCTTTGTTGCCTGGGCTAGAGTGCTGTGGCATCAGCCTAGATCACAGCAACCTCAAACCCCTGGGCTCAAGCAATCCTTCCTCCTCAGCCTCTTGAGTAACTGAGACTACAGGTAGGTAAAACCATGCCCAGCTAATTTTTTTCTATTTTTAGTAGAGACGAGGTCTCGCTCCTGCTTAGGTTGGTCTCGAACTCCTCACCTCAGGTGATCCTCCCAGAGTGCTAGGATCACAGGTGTGAGCCACGATGCCCAGCCTAAATTTTATTTTTAATTGACAAATAGTAATTGTACATATTCATGAGGTACATAGTGATGTCTTGCTACCCATAATGTATAGCGATCAGGGTAATTAGCAAATTCATCATCTCAAACATTTTTCATTACTTTGTGTTGAGAATGTTGAATATCTTTCTAGCTATTTAAAACTATATATTATTCTTAACTATAGCATTTACCTTACCTACACTAAAATACAAGCTTCATAAGGGCACAGATATCTATGATAGATTTATTCACTGAGGTACTCCAATGACCTATTTAATAGAATAGTTTCTAGTACATGGCAAATGTTAAGAAGTATTTGTTGAATGAATAAACAAGTAAATAGATATTATTTTGTAGTATGAGTTCTAGTCCTTTATGGTTCATTATTTTTGTTTTTCAGAGGAAACAGATGCAACTGAAAGTTTCTGGCTACTTGACAAGTTTCTATGTTATAGCCCACATTTTGTCACTGTTGAGCAAGGTCATATAAATTAATACTCTGGAGGTTCTAAAAATTGTTTGACTTTGATATTTATGATGATAAAGAGGTATTATGAAAACACTGTCTGTTTTTCTATCACACTCACATTCAATACTTCTAGAGCATTTCACTTCTAACACCAGCTGTGTGGGATTTTTTTCCACAACAAGTAATTCTCCAATTCTCCTTGGACACCACCTGGGTGTCCTTTAATTCAATGCCATTCTCACATTATCTACCTGTAGTTAGTGCAGATGCCACAGATTAAAGGCTCGGTCTCACAAGACTGCCACCCACCCCACTTCAGATGGGGATCAGAAGCCCATGTTGTCATCTGTGCTTCTGACTGACTGACTACATATCAGAGGTTACCCCAACCCCCTCTTTGGTTTCAGTCATGTCTTAGAATGGCACAAAGAACTCTGGAAAACAGTTTACTTACTAGATTCCTGATTTATTATAAGGGATACAACTCATGAGCAGCTGTGTAGAAGAGATACATAGGAGAGGGTGCAGAGCTTCCCTGCATTCTCCAGGCACATCCCCCTCCCAGTGTCATGTGGCCATTAACCTGGAGGCTCTCTGAACCCCATCCTTTTGGAGTTTTATGGGGACTTTGCTTGTATGCGTGATTGATTACATCACTGGCCACTGGCAATCAACTCAACCTTCAGCCCCTCTCAGTGGTAGGAAGTCGGGGTGAAGTGAAAATTCCAATCCTCTAATCCCGAGGCTGGTTTTCCTGGCAGCCAGTCCCCATTCTGAGGCTATCCAGGACCCCCACCCTCAACCGGTCATCTATCTCATTAGCATACAAAAAACACTTATCACTTTAGAGATTTCAAAGATTTTAGGAGTTGTGTGTCAGGAATGGAAAGAAAGAGAAACATATAAAAATATAGATATATAATATCACAATAGCTCAGGAGGAAAAGGAGATATAGTATTCCAAAACTTCAAGTGTTTCATAAAAAATACAATTAGCTAACATGACATTCAAGGTCAGTTTTCTAATATGAATTGACAGACTTGAATATTTATGCTCAGATAATTTCGAAAGCTTTCCTTCCTTCACTCCCTGCTCCTCCTGCTCCCCCCATTCATTTACAGCAGGCATTCTGCAGTCAGGAATCTCCATTAATATGAAAACTCAGCTGGAAAAAACTTAATCAAATAGTCAATTTTTAAATTAAAAAAATAATAAAACACCTCTAGCCTTAAAAATTACTATCATTAATCAGCACTAGCAACAGCAGCAAATAATAAATGAACCTAGACCACCAATTGCAAAGAAAAAGTTTATGACCCTGTGCAGGAAGATTTGTCCTGGAAAGGCCTCAACTGACACAGGAAAAATGTGCCATTTGTCTCAAGACTTGAAAAGAAAAAAAAAAATAATAATAGCAACAGAGGCATTAGGGGGAAAAAATTACCATCTTAAATACATTCCTACACATGTCAGAAATAAACTGACTTTCAAAAGCTATTACCTGTTAATTGGAAAATCACAGAGCAGATGGAAGCAATTAATCTACAATTACAGAATCACCACAATCCAAACAAAAATAATTAACTCGTTTGCGAGATATGATTTTTTTAGGAAACTATTCCTAACATCTCTAAAACTGGGTAACAGGCTCAGCATTTCATAGGCATAGGGGAGTTTAAGTCATTCTTTGGGGGCTAAATTTTCCTTCAGGATAAAAGGGGAGTTGAAACATGCAGAACTTCTGAAGAAAGAATACAGAGGTAAAGTGTGCTAAGATCATTCATTTTAGGGTGTGTATTTTACTTTAACTATACGTGTAGAACTGTGTCAGTTTCTGATTTTACAACAGTGAACGGCAACAAATAAAGATCCTGCTATCATGGAGCATACAGCCTAGTGAGAGACGACTAACAAATCACCACTCAATAAATGCCATATTGCAACTATAATCGAAGCTGTGAAGACCTATATGATATAGTATGAAACTAAATGATGAGGATTGCACAAGTTAGGGAGGCTAGTGAAGGCTTCCCCAATGATACCTCTTGAGGTGAAATGCTTGGAATTAAGCAAGAAGAATAAAAGGGCTAGGATAGGAAGGGCATTTCAGACATAGGGAACAGACCATGCAAAGGCCTTGTAGTCTTAGGTCATTAAATATGTAATGTCAGATTTCAAATCAAATCAAATCATTATATTTCAAACAAGAAGCAATATAATTAATCAAAGTATGTGCCAAAACTATGGACACAGTTTTGCCATCTTAACAGTACCGTGTTTATGTCAGTAGCGAAGAAGCCTGGAGAGCGACGAAACTGCAAAAGGCGTTTTCCACAGCTTGTTGAGAATTGGATATTTTTACTTACAAGAAGTCGTCCAAAGGCTGCAGGAATCGGTAGTCAGTTGGTGCAAGGTCTGGTGAATGTGATGGATGACAGAGTTTCCAAGTTCAGCTTCTGTAGTTTGTGCAGCTTTGTGCGAGATGTGGTCAAGGACTGTCTAGCAAAAGGATTGGCCTGTCTCTATGACCAATCTGGGCTGCTTAATTGCAAGCACCCTCATTATTTCATCCAGCTGGTTGCAGTAGACATCCGCTGTAATCAATTAACCAGGTTTCATGAAGCTGTAGTAGATAATACCAGCGCTGGACCACCAAACAGGCACCATTGGCCTTTTTTTATGAATCTTCGGTTTTGGACTCTGTTTCAACACCTCATCTTTATCCAACCATTGCGTCAAACACTGCAACTGTCAAAAAGAATCCGTTTTTCATCACATGTCACAATAAGATGTAGAAATGGTTCTCCTTTATGTCGATGACAGCAAAGAATGGCAAGCTTCAAGGTGATTTCTCTTCTAGAGCTCCTTTTATTCAGGAGAAACTTATCTATCCAGCCTCTTTACCTTGCTGATTTGTTTCAAATAGTCCAATAATGTTGGAATAGTAATGTCAAACCTTGCTGCTAATTCACACGTAGGTTGAGACGGGTTTTCTTCCACTGCAGCTGCAGTCCCCAGCCCCCAGGCCGCAGACCGGTGCCTGTCTGTGGCCTGATGGGGGCCGGCTGTAGGGCAGGAAGTGGGCGACGGGTGGGCCAGCAATGCTTCATCTGTGTTCGCAGGCCTCTCCCCATCGCTGGCGTCACAGCGTGGACTCCACCTCCTGTCGGATCAGAGACAGCACCGGATGCTCACTGGAGCCGAACCCTGCTGTGGACTGCGCGTGCGAGGGATCTAAGTTGCTGTGGACTGCGCGTGCGAGGGATCTAAATTGCGCGCTCCTTGCGAGAGTCTGGTGCTGATGGTCTGCAGTGGAGCTCTGGCGGTGGTGCTGTGGCTGGGCAGCAGCAGCAAGTGCGGATTATCATTGGCGGAGAGATTTGACTGCACAGTGAAATAATGAATGTGGTGCGCTTGGAGCATCCCTTTCCCCGTCCCCCCGCTCCCCCTTGCATAGAATGATTGTCTTCCATGAAGCCAGTCCCTGCTGCCGAAAGGGTTGGGGACCACTGCACTAAAGCTTTCAGCTGTTCGTTATCCACCTCGGTCTCAGGTTGCCCAGCGTGGCTCATTTTCGTGATTAAAATCACCGGTACTGTGCTTTCATTAGCCACATCCTTCCCAAATACTTCGTTGGTATTTCAAGCTATCTGCTCTTCATTGGTTCCACAACAGAACTTATATTCGAAAATAACATAAATTTTTTATTTATCTGTGGTTTCACAGAAATGGCTCTAAAAAAAATTTGAAAGATAATCACAAGCCAAAACGTGCATTTGAAAGACTAGGATGTACCTTCACAATAAACATATAACAAGAAGTGTCAAAGTGAAACATCAGAGATACCAACTCTCTAGCTCAGTACTTAAGGAAATCAGACATTTCATACTTAATAACCTAAATACAAGTAATTATTGCTGCCTGAGGGCCTATGAAAGCCAGTGTGATCGAAATGCAGAAAGTAAGAGGAAGCTCTGTTATAACTGTGGGGTAAAGCTCTAAAGACTTGTTAAGCAAAGGTAATTTTGTTTTCCTATAAGCATTAGAAAATCATCAAAGGATTTCAGTGGCCATGGAATGCAGAAATTGAAATGATTAGATTTATGCACTAACAAGAGAGCTCTAGCTGGAATGAAGAAAATGGAGTAAAGGGACTCTAGTAGTTATTGATCCCGTATTTTTAGACCATGATTTTTCCACTTGACCATACTACACTTTGAATTAGGCCTTACCCCATGTTCTTAAGTCTTGCTTTCTCAAATAGATAGACTCTCATCCATCTCAGGGCGGGTCATTTAACTTTTAGTTCTTTCTTCTTCGTATAGCTACCAGTGAAGCTTTCAAAAAGCCAAGATTCCATCTTAGCACATTCATGCTTAAAATAATGTTCAGAACATTTAGGATGATGCCCCAGGCCTGTTATGATCCAACCAGATATTAGCTTTCCAGTTTCATCCTTTACCTCTCCCTCTGTGTACATTGTGTTTCAGTCTCATTAAATTACTTACGATTCCTGAGGCATATCATGCTTTTCTTTCATACTTTTGTAAATTTTATTGTTTATTCTCTTTTCCTAGACTATCCTTGCTTCTCTACCAGGTAACATTTTATTCATCCTTCTATTTTTATGTGTGAACAAATCTTTGGCACTTCATCATCCCCAGAAATAATAAATCATTTGTCTCCTATTCTTATATAGTGCTTTATACATACCATTATATAGGGTTCTAACTGTACTATTTGATGTGAGTACCCTGGATCATGGGGTAATGTACTATTTATCTTTGTTATCTGGAAGCCCACCATAATGCCCAGCATATAGTTGTATTTTAAAAAATATTGTTTCTATTATTTTAAGTTTGTTTTCTTAACAAGTTCCATACCAGGCATGGAGTGTTTAATGATGTCAACAAGCAGAAAGTTAGGGATCACGAAGGAACAGGGAAAACTTGTGAAAGTCTCTGGAAAGTTGTGACAAGCTCAAGTGAAAAAATAAATAAATAAAAAGGCCCTCAGCGAAAAATGTCATATTTTCTAAATGACTTGACAAATTATACACATAAAATATTGTGGCAGATACCATAAGAGTTATGGACTTTGCTCTCTGGGACAGAACAGTCAAACAAAGATATTTAGGAAAATAAATATTTGCTAGACTGATAAAGGATATAGAAACACTCATCTATACAGAAAAATGGCAAGAAGGATTGTCAATATTAGCACTCAGCGATCTCCCAGTCTCCCTGGAGACTCACTTAGGCTGCTGACCCCAAAAACTACAAGCTGAAAAGGTGAATTTCACTCTATCTGGAAAGCTGACAATAGATAGTCTCTAGAAATATAGTTTTATAGGTGTTTAATTCTTTGTACTATGTGGAGAATCTACTAGCCAGTGTCCAGGGCCATTTTCCTTCTTCATTCCTCTGCTATTAAAAAAAATGAAAGACAATTTGGACAATTTGTTATAACACCTTAATAAATTCATGGACATAGAATGAATTCATAGAAAAATTCATCTTTTGGGTAATATAAATGACTATTAGCTGTGTCAATAATGTATTCTCAGATGTGGTTTTTTTAACTGTATGATTAAGAGATGGATCATTGATGATCCATTCCCTAAACAGATCATATACATCTACTACATTTAAGATCTTGGTACCAATAGAGAGAGAGAAAATGCTGCAAGTTCTAATGGCATGAGATCTAAGCACTTCATTTTGTATTTCCAATAAGCAGTGACCCCAAATGTAGAATCTAGAATCTTTAAATAATAAGGTTCAAAGTTGAGTCATGTTAATAGTATGTGTCCTTGATAGGCCATGATGAAAATGGCACTGTAGACCTGTAGTCTTCTTCCCAAAAACGTATAACTAGAGTATGATGATAATAAAAAACTTCAGACAAATACCGGTTAAGAGACAGTCTACAAAATACCTGACCATTATTCCTTAAAACTGTGAAGGTCATTTAAAACAAGGACAATCTGGAAAACTGTCACAGCCAAGAGGAGCCTAAGGAGACATGTCAAGTAAATGTAATGTACTATCCTGGATGATATGCTGGCACAGAAAGAAGACATTAGCAAAAACTAAGGAAATCTGAAGGAATGTAGTATGGACTTCAGTTAACCAGGTATCAACATTGGTTCATTAATTGTCACAAATGTACCATACTAACATAAAATGATGATAATGAGGGAAAGTGTGTGCAGAGTATATGGAGATTCTCTATACTAGCATTGCAATTTTTCTGTGAACTGAAATTCTCTAAATCTAAAACAATTCTAAAATAAAAAGATTATTTGACTTCTTTTTAAAAAAGATACTCTGTTCAATTTGAATTTAAGATAAACAATAAATGCTTTTTTGCATGAGTACCCCCATTCAACATTTGGGGTATTCTTATAGTAAAAAAAAAAGTGTTATTTAAATTTTAAATTTCAAATTTAATTGAGTAGACGGTCCTTTATCTGTCAATCCTAAATCTGGAGTTGATGCCAAATGATATTTGTCTTCCACAAGTTTTGTCTCCAATGTTCCTCATGGTCTCCAGAAACAAAACCAAAATTAATCTTAATACAACTTAGCAGGGAAATATGAATTTTGCTTCAGGAGGAAATGGACTACTACTAAAGGAGTTATGGATCCTGGAAAATGTATGCCAGCATAAACCAAGGGGAGGTATTGAGGGTGTTACACTGGTGGGGCTGGGGCATGGATGCAGAACATTTATTGATATGGGGACATTTAATTATGATTTGGGATTCAGTGTTGCATCAAAGAGAGATGCAGCTACTTCTAATGTTCTTGGGCTAGTTCTTCAAAACCTGAATGAGACAGTGGTTTATAAAGAAGTGATTGTCCCAAACTTCTTTGGAAGAGTATTGAAGAAGGGGCCAGAAGTTCAAGGAGGAGGGGCTGTTAGAAAGGATTTATTATATAAGACTTAAGAACCTACCACTTGAACACGTTCCCCAGGGAATGCTTAGAATAGTGGTTCTCAAACTTTAATATACATCCAAAGTACCCAGAGATTTTGTTAAAATGCAAATTCTGATTCAATATGTCTGGGGTAAAACATGAGATTGTGCTGCTGATATGAGAACCACAATTTTGGTACCAATAGCCTAACAAATACTACCTTTAAGAAATACAGTTGTGTAGAGGGCACCAGTATGTCGGGGAAGTTTGATGTCGGCCATCCTTTGAAGGCTAGAGTTAGCAGTGAGAGATGCTGCAGTACAGCTGGTGTCTCTAATATTATGGGGATGATGAGATCGCAGAATGACAGACTGACAAGACTGAGTTGACAAGAAGGCAAGAGTAAAGATGCGGTTGTCTTGCCCCGTAGGAAAGCAGGATGATAGCTAATAGAGAATGATGTTCCTATGAACAAGATGTATTGGTAACCAGCTATGGTGGTTGCTTGATTTATGGAAAAGAAAATAAAACCAGTGTGGAGGAGAGAGAGAGAGAGAGACAGAGAGAGAGACAGAGAGAGAGACACGGAGAGATGGAGAGACAGGGAGGGTGGAGGAGAGAAAGAGAAAGAAAATGAAAGAGAAAGAAGGAAGGAAGGGAGAAAGGAAGGAAGGAAGGCAGGAAAAAATTGAGAGTTGTTAGCAACCACCGCAATGGAAAATCACTGGCCCTCACCCAGTTTCTATATTAAAATCACTTGAATTCTACACCAGGTGTGGTGGCTCATGCCTCTAAAGCCAGCACTTTGGGAAACTGAGGGAGAAGGATCGCTTTAGCCCAGGAGTTTGAGACCAGCCTGGGCAACATAGCGAGACCCCATGTCTACAAAATATAAGAAAAATTAGCAAGATGTGGTGGCACATACTTACAGTCCTAGCAAATCAGGAGGCTGAAGTGGGAGGATCCCTTGAGTCCAGAAGTTCCAGGGTGTAGTAAGCTGTGACTGTGCCACTGCACTCTAGCCTTGGCAACAATGTGAGATCCCATCTCTGTATTTAAAAAAATAAATAAATCAGTTGAGTTCTAGAGCCTATTGAATCAAGGGGAGGCTGAATTCATTTGAGGAAGGGTCCTGAAAAGCCACTGCAAGTATATACAGAAAATAGTTCTCTAATTCTTTTCTGAAGGGATTGAAAGTCATTTGTGAGGATTGGTCTATGTACCGGAGAAGGTACATAAACTGTTAACTTCTTTTTTTTTCTCTCTTTTTTTAACATGCAGGTCAAAAATGTCAGCAGTTGCTTTCAGCCAGGGTGTATTTCTAATAGCCTTAAAATGTTCAAATTATCAATAAGGGCATTGAAGTAAGAGTTGAACTACATTGTTAGGAAAACTGTAAGTATTGCAAAAAATGACTCAATCTTCACCCACTCACATTTCAGGACTTTACATTCGGTAAAGGGGCATAAGCTAAATATTCTAATATAAAATAGTTGGAAGTTCTCCCTCTGGGTTCTACTAAATTATACAGATAATTTCTACCAATGAGCTTAACATATTTGTGAAAATTTATGTGACCTTTAAAATAAATGGAATTCCTTAGATATATATGTTATTTTTGTTTTTTTCTTTTTATGGAAGTATAATATACATAAATGAAAGAGTACAAATCCTAGGTGTTCAGCACAATGGATTTCCAAAAAGTGAACATACCACTGTAACCAGAGCCTTGATTAAGCAATATTAATGCTTTGAAGCTACTGTAATATTTTTTAATTTTATTTTTTAGCTGCTTGTCACTAGTATACAAAAATAAAACTGATTATTAATTCTAAAAAAAGAGAAAGGTATAAAGCATTATCTGTATCCCAGAAGTTGCCCTAACGCCTCATCTCTGTCACTAGCCATACAAAGGCACCGAGTACCCTCACTTCAACACTGTAAAGTCACATTTCCTCTTCTTTAATTTTATGCAAATGAAATCATATAATATGTACTATGTTTGTGTCCTGACTTCTTTTGCTCAACATATTGTTTATGAAATCCATCTATGTTGCTTCATAGTAATGGCAGTTTATTTACTTTCATTATTGTATAATATTTCATTGCGTTTATTCTTTCAGTTAGTTATGGTTGTTTCTATTATCAGCTTATTGGAAATAATGCTGCTATGAACATGACTGTATAATATTTTAGTGAACATAATTATGTGGGTATATACCAGGGAATGGAATTACTGCATCCTAAATTATGAGCTAATTCGGTTTTAGTACACACTGCCAAAGAGTTTTCTAAAGTGGCTGTCTCAATTTATACTCTCACCAGAAAAGTACGAAGACGCTCACTAACATTTGGAATTGTCACACACATTTATTCATTTTAGTCATTCTAGCAGTTTTAATTTGCATTTCCATGATGGCATATAATGTTAAACATATTTTCCTAAGTTTATTGCCCGTTTGGATTTTTTTAAATTAAATGTCTGTTCAAAAATGTTGTCCATTTTTCCCCATTGATCTATTATTTTTCATATTTATTTATAAAATTTTTATACATTCTGAATAGTATTCTTTTGTCAGATATATACATTAGAAATATTTTCTCTCAGTTTTCTTGTCACACTCTTAATCATGTCTTCGAATTCATTTTAATTTTAAGGTAGACCTCTTCATCATTTTATTTATTTTCTTTTAAAATAAATAATCTCTTCTTTGTTTAAGAAATCTTTGACTACCCTAAGATAATGAAGGTATTTTCATATTCATATTCTTTTTGATAAATTTTATTGTTTTTTTCCACATTTAGATCTATAAGTCACCTAGAATTGATTTTCATATATAGTAAACAGAATGAAATGACTTATTATTTTTCTATTTGAATATCCAGTCAACCCTACACCATTTATCAAAAAGACCATTTTTTTCCACTGAATTACAGTGTTTCCTTTGTGCAAATTTGCATACCATAGATATGAATATGTTTCTAGGTTTTCTCTACAATTTCATTGGCCAATGTGCCTATCTTAATGCCAATGCAACTGTCTTAATTACGATAGCATTATGTATAACAGTCCTCAATATGAGAGTCATGTTGATTGTTTATTATTCAATATTGCCTTAGTTATTCTATATTGTTTGCATTTCTCTATAAATTCTAGATTTAGGTTCTTAATTTTCATGCATGTGTATGTGAGGTCATGCATATCACACTTGCACAGACATGCAAATCTGCTGGTTATTTTATTTGAAATGCATTTCATGTACAGATCACTTTGGGAAGAATTTATACCTTTAAAATATTGAATCCTCCAATTGATCCTCATGGAATATTTCTCCATTTTAACGATTAATTTTACAGTGGTATGATTTGCATACAATAAACTGCATCCGTTTCAAGTGTACAACTCACTAAATCTGACAGATGTGTATACCCATGAAACCACCACCATAATCAAGATACATAAAATCTCCATCACCTTCTAAAGATCCTCATATCCCTTTGTAGTTCATTCTTCCCTCTACTTCCAGCCTCAGGCAACAACTGAGCTGTTTCTTGTCTCTAGAAATTACTGTGCATTTACTGCAATTTTAAAAGAGTATGTACGCCTTTGTACCTGGCTCCTTTTGCTCAGTATAATGACTCTGAGATTCATCCATGTTGTGTTTATTAATAGTTCCTTTATATTTCCATTGTATGCATACAACACAATTTGTTTAACCACTCACCAGTTAATACAAATTCCAGTTGTTTCCAATTTGGGGCTACTGAAGCAAAGATGCTATACATACTCATGTAAAATGGTTTGTGTTAATATATGTTATTTCTTTTAGGCAAATACTTACAAGTAGAATCACTGGTCATGTGATAGTGTGCACTTGTGTTTTTATGAAATCGACAGTTTCTCAAAGTTGTTGTACCATTTTATATTCCACTGGAATGTGAGAGTTTATTCTTGTTTCAGAAGTTCTCTAATACCTTTTAAAAAACCAAGTTTCACCTTCCCCCTGGCTTTCATTGTTACTTATTGGCCACTTTACAATCTCCCCACAATCTAAGAAATAAACTATTTCACTTAATCATCACAAAATATTCTGATGTAGATATTATTCTATTTTTACATTTGATAAAGCTCATGTATACAGAAATTGACCTGAGTGCCTAAATTTTTACAGCTAGAAAGTGATGGAATTGGGGTTTGAATTCGTGTGTGACTATTAGTCTTTGGGATCTTTTATTATACCATGCCATTTTTACAGTATTTTATATATGCCAAAATACAGTCTTTAGTAAGAATCAAGATATACATACACAGTTTTGAAGAAGCAGAATGTTATCTAATTTCCCTCTCCTGTACTGTTAGAAAGAGAAGGTAGCTTAGCGCCTGAGAGAAGTTCAGTTTCTGAGTTCACATCCTGGCTTAGCTACTTATTAGCTACAATTTTAAACATCAATTGGCTTACTTTCTAAGTGGTTGCGATGATAGGACTTTTTATAGGGCTGTTGTGACAATTTGATGTGACTAATGCAGGCAAAGGCTTATTACAGTTCCTCACACAGCGTGAAAATTACTAAGGATCACTGCTTCCATAACCTGGTGCTAAGTAAATAAGTAAATAGTAAGACCAATAGAAGCAAACGATATTAAAAATAAAAGAAAAAAAATCTCTTGAAAGAATATTGCATTTTATAAAATGTTTAAGATGATGAACTCTATTAAAATTAAATGTACTACTTACGGATATTCATATCAAAATATATAATTTTATTCAATTGAAGGTCTTCTTTATAAAATGTAACTTTTAGCCTGTGCTCTCTTTGAGAGTAAGAGCTATAACTACTATATAAGGCCAGATTTGCAAGTGGTCTTATTTCCTATCAATGGAGAAAGCTATATGTAGAATAAAGCGAAAAAGAAGAAAGATTCCCAAGGACATGGAGAACAAGATGTAACTGGCATTGTCAGGGCACCTGAGACCAGTCTTACCTGACATGTACATTTTTGTTTGTTTGCTTCTGAGATAGATTGGATTGGGTTTCTGAGAGTTATCCTCAAAAAGGATTGACCTAATACACAGGTTCACTGGTTTTGTTGTGCAATCAACACTCTTTTCCTGAACTCCTTTTCCTCATTGTAGTTTGGCTATACATTCCTTCATGGTCTACCACATTTTACTATAGATGTAGGAATTATCCTTCAGAAGTAATTAATGAGGAAAAATCTATGGAAAAAATAGAAATATTTAATTTACTGAGTGGTAGACTATCAGGCATTTATTTCCCAGGAATGATGGCAAAAGGATTCACCAGGTCACACAGCTGATCACCATGATGGCGGGTCAGGCCCCATTTTCATCCAGTGTCTGCCTGCCCTTTCACTACCCCCACTGGCATTCTTCAAGGACTGTTCATTCTTGTTAACTTAGAATGCCTTTGTTTGAGGAACACAACAAGTACATTCTTTTTTCCCCCAATACAACTTTACTGAGCTATAATTAACAAATAAAATTGTATGTAATTAAGGTGTACAATGTGATGGTTTAAGATATATATGTGGATGTATATTTTTTAATGTCAGAGGAGGGTGCAAATGCAGTCCCCCAGTACCATAAATTATGCAGTTGAGGTTCTCATATTTGGGAAAATCACAAAGGTCAGCACACCTGGAATAAAATGGATAAGCTGTGCCCTAGGAAAATCACCTTTGTGATTATGGTATCTCCCCTGTCAGGTGAGTATGATATATTGTGTATATTGTCAAGTGGTTACCACGATCAAATTAGTTAGCATATCTACCACCTCTTCACCTCTCATAGTTACCTTTGCGTGTATGTTTGTGGTGAGAATACTTAAGATCTGCTCTTTTAGCAAATTTCAAGCATACAAGGCAGTATTATTAACTATAGTCCCCATACATTAGATCCACAGAATGTATTCTACATGTAACTGAAAGTTTGTACCCTTTGACGAACGTATCACCATTTCTCCCAGCCCCCAGCCTCTGGCAGCCACCACTCTACTCTGTTTCTGTGAGCTTGACATTTTTAGATTTTACATGTAAGTGAGATCATACAATATTGGTTTTTCTGTCTGGTTTATTTCACTTAGCATAATGCCCTCCATGTTCATCCATGTTCTTGCAAATGGCAGGATATCCTTGTTTAAGGATGAATAATATTGCATTGTGTGTGCATGTGTATATATGTGTGTGTATGTATGTCTATATGTATACATGTGTGTATATGAGGGCTGTCCAGAAAGTATCCAGCCATGTAACTGTTCTCATTATATCAAATGGCTGCATACTTTCCAGACAGCCATCACGTATGTGTGAGAATGTGTGTGTGTGTGGTTGCATATCTTTATATATATCTCACATTCTGTTTATCCATTTATCCACCAACAGACACACAGGTTGTTTCCATGTCTCAGCTATTGTGAATAATGTTGCAATGAACAGGAGAATGAAAATATAAGTGGGAGGTAAACAATGGGTACACACAGGCACAAAAAGATGTTAAGAACATTGGAAACTAAAGAGGGGTGTGGGTGGGAGGGGAGTGAGGTATAAAAACTTACCTATTAGGTACAATAAACACTGTTCTGGTAATAGGAACACTGGAGGCCCTGACTTCAACACGATACAATTCATCCATGTAACAAAACATTTTTACCCATTAATATTTTCAAATTTAAAAAAGTTACTGAAGAAGAACAACAACAAAAAAAAATACAAATTTGGAATTCATGATAATTTTTAACTTTTATCTATCAAAAGACTATCAACAGAGACAAAAAGCAACCCACAGAATGGGGCAAAACATTTGCAAATCATCTATCTGATAAGCACTTAATATCCATAATATACCGAGAAATCTTAAAACTCAATATAGCAACAACAAAAATGGACAAAGGGCTTGAATAAACATTTTTTTCAAAAAATATGCAAATGATAAAAGATAGGTAAAATGAAAAGATGTTTAGTATCACTAATCATTAGATAAATGCAGATCAAAACTAGGATGAGATGCCAACTCACACCCATTAAAATAGCTAAAAAAAAAAAAAGACAATAATGAGTATTGGTAAGGATGTGAAGAAAACTTCTGGACTGTTGGTGGGAATGAAAATGATACAGCCTTGTGAAAAACAGTGTGGCAATCCTCAAAAAATTAAAAATGGAATTACCATATGATCTACCCATTCCACTTCTGGGTGTATACCCAAAAGATTTGAATACAGGCTCTCAAGGAGATATTTTTATACCCATGTGCATAGCAGCATCATTTACAATAGCTAAAGTGTGAAATATCTGCCCATGTATTTACCTTTATTGAGGTCCTCATTTCTTTCTATGGGTTCTAGTTATTGTCTTCTAGTGTCCTTTCATCTCAACCTGTAAGACTCCCTCGAGAATTTCTTTCAGAACAGGTATACTCACAACAAACTACCTTAGTTTTTGTTTATCTGGGAATGCCTTAATTTCTCCCTCATTTTTAAAGGACAGTTTTGCCAGATATGTGATTCTTAGTTGACTTTTTTATTAGCCCACTGCTTTCTGGTCTCTAATGTTTCTGATGAGAAATATGCAAATAGTCTTATTGAGGAATCCCTGTATGTTCCTTGTATGTGATGAGTTACTTCTCTCTTTCTGATTTCAAGTTTATTTCTATATTTTGCTTTTGAAAGTTGGATTAGAATGTGTATTAGTGTAAGTCTCTGAGTTTATTTAACTTAGAGATCACTGAGCTTCATGGATGTTAGTATTCACATATTTCATCAAACATGAGAAATTTTTAGCCATTATTTTTTCAAATACTCTCTCTTCTCTCTTTTCTTCTAGGATTCACACAATATGTATTAATGTATTGTTCCACTTGTTGATTTTCTACAGGTCACTTAGGCCATACTAATTTTTCTTCGATATTTTTTATTTCTATTTCTCAGACTTAATAATTTCCAATGTTATATTTTTAAGATTCCTGATTTTTTTCTTTTGCCGGCTTTCAAATTTCTCTAGTGAATTTTCCATTTTAGTTATTATATTTTTCAGCTCCAAAATATCTTTCTGATTTCTTTTTAAGCTTTATATCTTTCATTTTGTTCATACATTGTTTTCCTGATATTCTCCACATTGTTTTAGTTCTTTGAGCATCTTTGAAACAGTTATTTTAGCTTTTGTTGAGTAGATCTGTCATCAGGTCTTTTGCAGTTTTTGTTGATCAATTGAGGGATCAGTTGAGGTTTTTTTTTTTTTTTGAATGGGCTATATTTTCCTCTTAGCATGCTTTGTGGTATTTATTTTAGAGAACTGGGCATTCGAATCTAATAATGTGGCAATTGTAGAATTCAGATTTCCCTACTTCCCCAGGATTTGAAGTTCTTTGTTGTTTTTATTTATTTGTTATTTATTTTTTTTATTGTTGTAGGCTGCCTCTGTGCCAAGGTCTAGCCTTATTTTTAAACTTATCATCTTCACAAGTCTTCTGAACCTGTGCCTTTCCCTAGGCATACACAGTCACTTTCTATTTATTTCTGTATATGTACTTTTTTCTTTTAATGTTCTAGGCTTCAAAGTCTGGCTTCCCCTGAAAAAAGAAAGAGAGAAAAATGATGGTGGTAAAGAGGATGTAATTCCTTTAAGTCCCATCAAAGTCACTTCAGGTGGAGGGGGAGGGATTTGCAACGAGAGAAGAATGCAGCAACAATGGTCAGCTGCCTCCTTGCTTCTGTGAGCAGAAGCAACAATCAGCAACCCATGCTCAGATTCCTGATATTTAAAGGAAAGGGTCCTTTTTGCCCACACTGGTTCCAGAAAGCTATACGTGATCTGATCAAAGAAAATATGCACTGCTGCCTGTCACAGGGCTGGGGCTGGTGATGAATATGTGCTACTGTGCTAAAAGCTAAAATTGATGGAAATTAACCTGCTGGAAGTAGCAAGTCTTCAGAGTTCCAAAATAGTTATGTCAGACAAATCCTGCCAGTGTAATTTTTGTCTAGATAGACAGTTCATAGTGCTTCCTACTCAACCATCTTCCCAGAATCCTCCTAAACCATAGAATTTTAATACTAAATTCTGTATTCTATTTGAACTCTCACAATTAATTACCACAGTTCCCATTTTACCTTTGTAGAAATCAATTTAAGCGTTTCCTGTTTGCAGGGTTTTGTTTTTTTAATAATTGCAATCCATTAAATCTTAAGCATCTGAAAATTTTCTGTGCTTCTATTTCTTAAATAAGCTGTATAAACATTTTCAATTGATATTTAACAAAATTCAATGAAAATTTAGAGATATTGTTTGCAAAAGAGGTTCAGTACCATTGTAGAACATTTACATTGATTTTTAAAACAATTCTTGAAATGTTAAAACATTGTTTTAATCCAACTGATGGTAGGCCTAAAAGAGAAAGTACAAATTACTCTGAAATGTTTTTAATGCAACATTATCTTAATTATGCACACACACAAATTTTAGTTAAGTTTTTCTACTTGCATATATAAAGTATTTATAAACCTTGACAAATACAACTTATTTTAACACAATCATTAATTTGTATACCATAAGAAATCTCAAGTACATTTCTGGTCAATAGGTTTTTTACTTTAACAAACCACTGTTTTTACAACACTGTACTACATCAGATTAGTATATCATATTTTTATCACTGAATAAACAAAATTATCTTAGCTTCTGTATTAGTCAGAGTTCTCCATAGAGACAGAACCAGTAGGATATATAGATATAGACATAGATGAGAAGGAATTTATTATGGTAATTGGTTCATGTAATTTTAGAGGCTGAGAAGTCCCACAATATGCTATCTGCAAGTTGTAGAACTAGGGAAGTTAGTGCCATAGTTTAGTCTATGTCTGAAGGCCTGAGAACCACTAGAGATGATGGTGTAATCCTTGGAGGACAAGGAATTGAGAACCTGGGGTGCCACTGATGTAAGTCTCAGAGTTCAAAGCCTGAAGAATCCAGAGTTCTGATGTCCAAAGAATGAGAAGATATGTGTCCCTGCTCCAGAAGAGTCAGAAAATTTGACTTTCCTCTGCCTTTAGTTCTATCTAAGCCCTCAATTGATTGAATGGTGCCCCCAATGGGTGAGGGTAGATTTTTAATTAATATCACTGATTCAAATGCCAATGAAGGAAATTAGAAATATTTTACCCCAAAGTATATTTCTTTGACATATTTTGAGATGGCCACCAAAGAAGTAAAACTGGAAAGCTGTCTTTTTTGAAGGGACATTTGCATCGGTAGAGAATCCCCATTAATGCAGCCAGGTCTTTTCTTACTGATCTAGGAAAGATTGACTAAGAGTTTCTGACACCTTTAAAGGTCTGAAAAGAAATATTTACCATCTATTCTCTGGGAGGGTTGCTAACCTGTGAGGCTTTATCTGCACAACAAGACCACCTTTGCTAGCTAAGCTTCCATTTTTTTTTTCCCCTCTCATAACATGTCTTACCACCAGAAACCTGTTTGGTTACAACAAGCTCCATTCTTTAAAAACCTCTGTACCTCATTAAGGAGTCTGATCATCATTCTGAAGGCTCCCATATGTACACACTAAATAAATTTGTATGCTTTTTCTCCTATTAATGAATCTGTCTCATGTCAGTGATTTCTCAGTGAGCCTTTATGGGGCCAAGGGCCTTGGTCCCTATACCAATCATTTCCTGAAACACTCTCACAGACATACCCAGAAATAATGCTTTACCAGCTTTCTAAGTATCCCATAACTCAGTAAAGTTCACATCTAAAATTAACTATGACCGCTTCAATGTTGAATAATTTAATAGCATTCATAGTGGTCTTACATGCTTTGTTTTCAACAGATTGAACTTGTGAAACTTTACTTTGATCCAATTGTTAACCAAAAGGACTGACTGAGGCAAGAACCTCGATCAAGAATCTGGTTTATTAAGCCAGATATAGAGTGTGTCTGGGATAAATGTGAGCTGCAGATGCGTATGTGTGGCTGTTTCTTTCTGAAGAGGTTTTCAGGTTAATATTTACACATTTCCTTAAA
This sequence comes from Lepilemur septentrionalis, assembly GCA_963573855.1. Lineage (NCBI taxonomy): Eukaryota > Metazoa > Chordata > Mammalia > Primates > Lepilemuridae > Lepilemur > Lepilemur septentrionalis. The sequence goes on along the minus strand of CAUYMX010018494.1, from coordinate 31,957 downwards.
GGGAGAAGGCATGAAGGAAGAGGAGTGGGTAGGCAAGAAATGATTGATCTTATCCTGTCTTTATTTTGCACCTAGGAAGATAAGCTTGTAATCTACATTAACAGTGTTGATGTGTGGAATCAAACAGACTTTACTTTTAGGAGATAGATTTAGATTGCAGACCTAAAGTTACAACTGGCGTGCCTTTGTTCATAGGAGTGTCAGGTTTCAGTCTCTAATGTCGGTTATTGGGATGCCCACCGTCCAAGAACGACCAGATACACAAAAGCAAGGCAAGCATGAGGTAAAATTTATTGAGGGGGAGCAAGATAGGGTTACAATAGGATTATAAGGCAAAAGCAAGATATAGGTTTACAGACCAAGATACATAACTCTGCAGGTGACTGCCGGACCCCTCACCACAGCAGGAAAACAGAGCTTGGTTATGGTCCGGTTCTTGTTTTATGGTGTCTAGATAGGGACCTCCCCATCATTCACATGTCACCATGGAACCACTTTGGACAATTGGGAGCTGCATGACCTGAGTCTTACTGTGCATGTGGGTTCTAGGTCACTTTCTGGACTTTATGGTACCTATGCTACTGGGCCTGTGGGCTAGAAAGTCCTCTGCATTCTTTTGCAGCTGGAGTGCTGTATTCCTATTGGCAGATTTGTAGGGTGTTCCCTCCTCCCCCAGGTATGGTAGTAGCTCAGAGCAAGATCAAAGGAGGGCAGGACCATGGGGCCTGGGGCCCACCCTTGTCCTTTTTCCCAGGTGAGGCAATTGTACCAAGGCAACAGCACTCACTTTTGTCCCTAGGAGACCTGGGATCACTTATCATCTACCTAACAGGAGGACATATATCTTGACAGATTTTGAGGTCAACAAAGAGTTTACTTATGAATGAGTTGTTGGGGCAGACATCTGGAGATGCCTTAATGCCTTTTGTCTTTCTGTGGGAGATTGGTTAATATATAATGCTTTGACATAAGGTTATGAAACAATAGCTATTCATTTGGATGAAGATGTTGCATGACTCAGATCCAGGATTAACTTTCCCTATGACAGAAAAAGTTTGTAGGTCCTGAGAATTTTTATTTTCCTTTACACTATGAAATGGACACAGAAAAGTTGAACCATATTGGAATTAACTGATATTTCTATTTAAAGCATCTGGTAACACTGATATTACACTTGCATCATTTAACTGTGCGAAGTTCTGGTAATGGAATCAACAGTGCTATCTACTCCTTTATTTTTGCTGCCTGCCCAGGAAAACTTGTATATTTTTCCTAAAAAAGATTCAGTAGATCTAAATGAAAAGTCATGGTTTTTAATATGATTGTTAATTCCCTTTTTGGTTCTGAACACATTCAATTGTCATTTCAAGTATAGTTCATTTTAAATGGGCATGATTTTTAAATTAAATACTGATGCTGCTTCTGAAGATTTGTATCGTCTGATTTACTTCCTTAATAATAGGCAGCAATATCAACCAATATTTAATTCAAGTTAAACACTTATCAACTTTTTGAGAAACAGAAGCATTGTTAAGCTTATTGCTGCAGAAAGGGTTTATTGCAAAAATAAAATAAAATAAAGTATTACCAAACAAAAAAAAATACCTGTTAATTTACAACGTTAAATAAATATTTAAACCACTTAGCAAGAATGTTTGGATTACTCTAAAGCTTTTGACAGTATGCTACAACCACTGTTTCTTTGCACACTTTTCAAATACACTTCAACCTATAATTTCACATTGACCCAACTAACTGGGAATTCCACAGATTCAGCATTTCAAAGGGTATGTCATAAGTCCTGACACAAATAGCTGGTATTCCAAATGGACAGCAGAGGCAGCTGAGTCAAACACTTCTACTATGACCTTAGACCTGAAAAATGTAGTGTGTTTTTAGTCGCTCTATCAAAGTGTGCTTTATTTTATCAGCAAGTATTCTGAATTCTGTTCTTGAAAGGGAAATGTTATATTGTATCTAGAAGAGGACAGTGATAAAAGACTGGTGGTCTTCCAGACAGCTATGTATGAAAGTTAGAACTCTGTTCATTACACGTCATTATTATACAAGATCATGACAGGAGCTGAAGTAAAATTTTAATGCAGTTATTATTAATAATGCATTATTAATACATGAAAAACCTAGAAAAATGTTAAACTGAACAGGACTTGAAACAGGCATATAGTTCAGACAAACTCAGATATATGTTCACCCCATATATCATGGCATCACTGTGATTATCAATTCAGGCTATACACGTAAAACACATTGCAAAGGTTAAAATATTCAAAAAAGGAACACTGAACCTCATATATAAGTTGATAATATCTATTTTTGTCTTTGCATTATGCTAATATAATTCAGATTTCAAACTTCTAGATCATTCTGAAGTAGGTAATTGGAAAGAGCATGTTGAGGGAGTCTTATGAAACTGGAATCAAAATCTGACTCTGTTAACTTCTAGCTTTGTGATCATTGACAAATAAACTACGATGAAATGCAGTATATTATAATATAGGGATGATGTTATCTCCATTAAAGAGTTTTTGTAAGGATCATAAGAGTGAATAATCGCAAATATTATTATATTAATTCAATAATTTATTTCCCTTCTGTATGCTCCTCTTTCTTCACATCCCTTTTATGTTAAGATTGTGATATTTTCCAGCTACAGACATTAGAAAGACTATAATAAAGTTAGTCACTATCTATAAGGTGTCCTTCTATGGTTTTAATGCAATGCCCCTCCAAAAATAGAACTGAAAACCCAAAGTGATAGTATTAAGAGGTGGTACCTTTTGGGAAGGGGAGCCCTCATGAATGGGTTTAATGCCCTTATAAAAAATGCTTCATAGAGCTACCTTCCTCTTTTACCTCGTCCATCATGTGAGGACACAATGTTCATCCCTTTCACCATGTAAGGATGCAGGAACAAGGTACCAACTTGGAAGCAGAGAGTGAGCCCTTATCAACACCAAATCTGCCAGTGCCTTTAATCTTGGACTTTCCAGCCTTCAGAACTTTCAGAAATACTTTTCTATTATTTATAAATTACCTATTTTAAGGCATTTTGTTATAGCAGCAGAAATGGACTAAGATATCTCTCCCTTTTGTCAATTTTACTAGAATAGGATCCCATTTGGATGCTAGCAAAAGTATTTACAGTTAATTAGTACTAAACATAACAGTTGGTGGAAAAAATGAAACTCTTTAAAGTCCAGTTTTACTTTTTAGATGCTGGGACTCTCTATTTGAGTCTTGGAAATGTCTGGGATTTTTTTTCCAATTGTGGGCATGAAGAGTTAGGAGACTAGCTTAAGAAAATATTTTTTTTGAATGTCATAAAGTGATCCTCTGCAGGAGCAATCAAGAAAGAAGAAAGTAACAACTCTCTAAAACAATTCAACAGCAATTGACTTTTGTTTAGTCTAAATAAACTTGTAAGAAATAAAACAAATACATATCCATATACATTTTTAAAATCATTAAATTATATAACTTAAATGAAGACAGCAAGGGTTATGAATAGGTCACTCATAGAAAAGAAATCCCTGAAATGTCATTTGTCTTTGTCCATTTTTTCACTGTAACAAAATACCTGAGACTAAGTAATTTATAAAGGACAAAAATTGGAGCGAGATGGCAAACTAGAAGCAGCCCACACATGTCACTCTCACGGAGAAGATTAAAAGAGGTAAGAGGATATTCATCTCCAGATCAATCATCTAAGAGAGAACATTGGGAATCAACAAACAGGCTATAGGAGGCTCCCAAAGTGAAGGAGAGCTCTGCAAGATCAAAAGTACACAGAGAAGGGACCCACACATGGATAATGGACAAAGGAGGGAATCCGGGGGCTCCACACTTTCCCTGTGGACATTACTATCTGAGTGTGGGAGGACCTTTCCACAGCAGCAGGCTGCCAGATGAGACTGTACAGTGGTGTTTCTCTGGTGAGAGGGACTCACTGGCTTGTCAAACCTACAATCCAGGGACCCACTGGCTTGCCAAACTTGGGTGCTACAGCTGGTACCATTTTAAGACCCCAGGCCCAGAACACTCCTGATCTACCCAAGAGTCAGGTCCATTGTTACTGCCTCCCCATCACCCTGCAGGAATGGGGAGGGAGCAAAGAGATTGGGCACATTCATGTATCCCATGGGCAAGAGTCATGTGTCCTCACCACAGCCAGGAGACCTGGGCAGGGTGAATGCTTAGGCCACGATGGGCCAACAAATGTAGTCACCCATGGACATGAGTGAGGTGGCACTTAAGCCTCTGAATCCAGACATACACAGGCACTAAAGATGGTGGCCAAGGCAGCGTTCCACCTGTCACAGGCAGATGATGTCCTCTATCCATAGACATGGGTAGGGCAGTATTCAATCCCCCATAGGAAACCACTGCAGCAGTTTATGGAACTAGGGAACTAGATAGGGTCAATTATTTACACTGCAGCATGCAGATTGCCTGTGATAACCATAGGGAACAGTGAGATGTGTGATACAGGAGAACAGCAGTGTTAAATGCTCACAATATGTCTACCCCTCTCCTGATGTGTCAATCTTCTGGGACAGGACTCAAGTGCTCTGTCCAAAGGCCTCACCCTCTCTTTATTGAGTAGGAGAGCTCCATCAGAGAAGAATAGGTACACCACAAACATACCTGTCTTCACTTGACAGAAGAGGTTTCAGATGAGATGGAACCACCATGAGAACTTTGACAACATGGAAAACAAACTGGTTTGATACCTTCAAAAGATCATAATAGTTCACCAGAAATGGGCTCTAACCAAAAGGAAGCTGAAAAAATGTCAGGATGGAATTCAGAATATGAATGACAAATAAAATGAATGGGATTGAAGGATTGATGAGAAAGTTGAAAACCAACATAAAGAAATCAAAAAATAATTCAGAACAAGAATGAAAAATTCACTAAAGAAGTAGATAACATAAGATATAACAGAAATGAAAGACTTATTGAGGGACTTTCAAAATACAGCAGAAAGTGTTAAACAATAGACTAGACCAAGCAGAAGAAAGATTTTCAGAACATGAAGACAAGGCTTTCCAATTAACCAAGTCAGTAAAAAAAGTAGAAAAAAGAATAAAGAAGGATGAGCAATCACTGCAGGAAACATGGGACTATGCAAAATTAGCTAATATAATATTCCTAGGTATCCCTGAGAGTGAAGAAGAAAAAGCCAAAAGCATGAAAAACCTATTTGAGGTAATAATGGAGGAAAATTTCTCTGATATTGCTAGAGATTCTGATATCCAGATTCAAGATGGTCATCAAATACTTGGAAGATTCATAGCAAATAAGACATTACCAAAGCATATAATCATCAGTCTGGTCAAAGTTAAAGAGAAGGAGAAAATCTTACTAGCTGTGAGATGAAAGAAATAAGTTATTTACAAAGGAAAACCCATCTGACTAACAGCAGACTTCTCAGCAGAGACCTTAGAGCCAGAAGTGATTGAGGTCCCATTTTGAGTCTTCTTAAACAGAATAAATGCTAGCCTAGAATTTTGTATCCTGCAAAACCAGCTGTCAAAAATGAAGTAGAAATAAACTCCTTCCCAGACAAATAAACACTAAGAGAATTTGTTCACAGTAGACCTACCCTATGGGAAATGGTTAAAAGTGCTCTATACATAGAATAGAATGATTGATACCCACCAGGGTAAAAAATACCTGAAAGTTAAAGCCCATAACTCTCATAATACAGTAGCACAAGGGAGAAATCAAAACAACTAGGCATCATTCAACATGATGGACAGAACAGTATCAAACATATCAATACTAACATTGAACCTAAACAGTCTTAATGCTCCACTTAAAAGACATAGATTGGCTGAATGGATGAAAAAACACAACCCACTTGGAACCGAAAAAGAGCCCAAATGGACAAAGCAATCCTAAGCAAGAAGAAGAAATCTGGAGGTATCACATTACCCCACTTCAAATTATACCACAAGACTACAGTAACCAAGAACTCACTCATTATTGCAGGGATGGCACAAAGCCATTCATGACCCAAATGCCTCCCACTGGGCCCCACATTCAACTCTGGGGATCAAATTTCAACATGGGATTTGGAGGGCCAGACATCCAATCCATATCACTGTATATCTGGCAAAGGACTGATATCCAGAATCTACAAAGAACTCAAACAAATCAACCAGAAAAAAACAAAATCCCCCTCAAAAGTGAGCAGGAGTTCTAAACAGATTTTTCTCAAAAGAAGATAGACAAATGGCCAATATACATATGAAAAAACACTCAAATGTGGTCTTAATTTTGAGCAAATTAAAATTATAATGAGATACCACCTTATCCCTATCAGAATTGCCATTATGAAAAAGTAAAAAATAATAGGTGTTGGCAGGGATACAGTGAAAAGAGAGAACCTATATACTCTTGATGGGAATGTAAACTAGTACAACCACTATAGAAAACAGTATAGAGAGTTCTCAGAGAACGAAATATGGGTGTACCATTCAATCCAGCAATCCAACTACTGAGTATCTGCCCAAAGGAAAAAAAAGTCATTATATCTAAAAGACGCCTGCTCTCGAATGTTTATTGCAGCACAATTCACAATTGCAAAGATGTGTTAACATAAATGCCCATCAACTGATGAGTAGATAAAGAAAATGTGGTATATATACATTATGGAGTACTACTAAGCCATAAAAGGGAATGAAATAATGTCATTTGCAGGAACTTGGATAAAACTGGAGACTATTATCCTAAGTGAAGTATCTTAAAATTGAAAAACAAATACCACATGTTCTCACTTATAAGTGGGAGTTAAATGAGAGATATATATGGTCATAAAGTGTTGTAATGAATATTGAAAACTAAGAAGCAGGGAGGGCGGGAAAGGGTGAGGGATAAAAATCTACCTATTGGGTACATTGTACACTACCCTGGTGATGCGTACATTGATAGTCCTGACTTCAGCATGATATAATACATTTATGAAACAAAGAACACTTTTACCCCATAATCTTTTTGAAATTAAAAAAATGCCAAAAAAAAAAAAAACCCTCAAATACTTGATCTCTCAATTTCCAGAGTCTAGGAATGCTGAGATCACTGCACCAGCAGATTCAGTGTCTGGTAAGGCAATCTTCTTAGCAGAGTCCTCACATGATGGAAGGGATAGAAGGGCAAAAATGGACCAACTAGTTCCCTTGAGCCCTTTTATAAAGGCATCAATTCATTCATAACGGTAAAACACTCATAACCTAATCATCTCTTAAAGATCCCACCTCTTAATACTATTGCATTGGAGATTCAATTTCAACATCAATCTTGGATGGACACAAATGAACTATAGCATTCATTAAACAAATGAAAATTGTTCAACTTCACCTGTCTAGGAATTGCAAATATAAGACAAATATAAATGAAATACACAAAAATGATACACCATTTTATCTTCATTAGATAAGCAAAAATAAAGTTTGACGGTAGCAGGTGTTGACATGGATGTGAGAAAACAAAGCACGAAAGGATGTTAACATTTTGGAGAGGAATTTGGCGATACTTAGTGAAATTGGCTATGTACAAACTCTATGAGCATCATTTGTACTTCTGGGTTTATATGCTATAGAAATTCTCTAAATACACAATAGGAGATTTGTGCAAGGATATTTGGGGCAGCATTGATATAATAGCAAAAAATTTTAAATTATCAAAATGCTAAATATTAGGAGAATGGAAAAATGAAATGTAGTACATTTGCACAATTCAATATTTGATATCAATTAAAAGGAATGAACTAGACGTTTTTATAACATAGGTAGTCTCAAAAACATAAGCACTGAGAGAAATAAGCAATTTGAAGAATGAGACATAGAATGAATATATATGTAAATTTAAAGATAATACTATAAATAGATCTACATAAGTGGGTTTGTCTATTTACCTATGTATAGCTGTCAGAATCTTTGTCTGTGTATTCATGAATCTATTCATCTTTCAATTAAATCATTGATATATCCACCTATCTGGAATATTTTTAAATGAACTAGAATAATACACATTGAATATATGAGCACAGTTGCCTAAGAATGAAAGGGGAGTTTTTTGGAATGGCTGGAGATAAAGCAAAGTAAATTTCACTTCATTCATAACGTGTATGTTTCTATGACTTAAAAAATAGACAAAGCAAATTTTACAATAATTAACTATCATTTTAGGTTGTGCATACAGTTACATGTTATCTTTTTCTATTTTTTAATTTTTATCTTCTAATTTGTCAGAAAACAAATGCTCCAAATGAAAAAATTAAATATATGTAATGGTGGATTCTCAGCCCTTGAATTCTGAATATGTATTTATTGACTAGAGTAAGCGAATATGGTCATCTGTGTGCAACATCTGTAATGTGCTAGAGGATAATTCATATGGGAAAGAAATTGGCATTTTTCCAGGGGACACAGATCTGCACAAATCGCACCCTGTTAATTACCTCTGCAGTGAGAGAAGTGGCTCTGAGAGATGAAGTAATTATAGAAGTTCAGAGGTAGAGAAGAACCCAAGAGACCATCTAAAAAGAGCCTATCATTTGAGCGATGAAGAAACTGTGGTCCATGAAGAAGAAGCACCTTGGCAAAAGTTACATATTCTCATCATTGGCAGTCAGTTCTCTTAACTTCTAGCTGTGCACACCACACAGAATTACAGGTGCTCCTTCTGTGAACCCTAATTACTTTTTCCTGTTCCAATAACTTTTGCTTCTGGGCAAAAGCAATGAAGTCAGAAGCAATACCAATTAGTCATTCCTGTAATCTGCCCTGAGCCAAACAGCAGGGGTGGAGTGATTTACCCCAGGACCCGAGTTGCCATCTATCAGCTGTCAGGGCAGTTCATGGGAGCCCCCTTTGTTCTATGTTCCCATTCCAGTTTTGCTTCTTGTGGCTTTGGCTTCACTTTCACTGATTTCAGGAAAACACAAAAAAGGCAAACTTCCTCCTTGAGAGATGCAATTTTGCAGAATTTGTAAGCTTGTCAGGGGCTTATTAATAAAGACTAGAATTAATTAAAAGAGCAGAAGGTCAAGAGGGTTTAACCACCTATTGCTCTGGAAGGACAACATGGCAACAAATGAGTGACTGTTATTGATCGAGCATTTTGATTGCCTGCTTGGAGAGCCAATCAATACTAAAAAGTTAGAGTCTTCAAAATATTAAACAGAATGAAGACAAGGAATTTAGCTTGGAGCCTGAATCTGAAAGTTTCAATAAAAGTTAGGAGGCAACCTCTTTGCAGCCAGGTGAATTGCAGGAGAATAAGCGAAGGCAGAATGACGGATTATTGAGCTGCTTGAAAAGCAATAGCTGCTGCCTGTGGCTCTTGTAATTCACTCTGGAAACATGTGTCTCAAGGCTTGTGGTAAGAGTAGATCAGATGTAATGAGTATTTTTTTCAGCATCGAAATGTAAGGGATATTTTTTCTTTCAATTAAGGACAAAACAGCAGCTCCTTATTGGAGAATCTATTTCAAACGTTAAAGTAAGGTAGTGACAATTTGTTGTTCTCATTTTGTAACTGAAAATAGATGAACACTCCTAAAAGCAATGCTTCCAAGAGTTCTGAAAGAAAGGCTGTGGCAGAACTAAGGGATGGTGCCGTTTCTACCCCTAGAGGCAAAAGCTAGTGTTTATAGGGTACTTAGCTGGGGCCAGGCAATGTTGACTCATTCAAATCTCACAATAAGCCTCTGAGGCAGGTATTAATCTTATTCTCATTTTATAGATAAGAACACAATCATAGGGAGATTATTTTGCCTAATGTCACTCAGCTGTTATTAGCAGAATTACTAATTTGGATTGAGGAAGTCTGTACTTCCAACTGCTAGGCTAGAATTTTTCAGACTTCAATGTACATCAAAATCACCCAGAGGGCTTGTTGTACCACAGACTGCCTGGGCCCAACCCCAGGGTTTCAGATTTAGCAGGTCTTGCATGGTAGGATTTAAGAATTTGAAATCTAATAAGATCCAAATTATTAATAATGTGGATACTGCTGGCGCAGGATTCCACTGAACATGGCTAAAACACTTAAAAGCACTTCCCTTCCCAAGATTCTGCAACACTCAAGCTGCAAATAGACTCACGAGTCTAGGTATGACTCCTAGACTATTGGTTCCTTTCAAATATAGGGTCATAATCACCCAAGTGTAATACCATGAATACATAAAACTCTTTCCTCAGTAGAATAGGTCAAAAAGAAATACAATTGCACTAATCAAAGGTTAAGTATACCATGTATCTTATCACATTTTAGGTCTAAAAATGCTATGCCTTATAATTAAGGCACATCATTTGTGAATCAAGTTATGAATATATTAGTAGCTGTGTGATATTTTCTATCATTTGATGCTAGTGGCCCTATACCCAATTATTTAGTGATGGTCCATGATGTATATTTTCATACTCCTAAGATATTGGTTTTTAATACTAGAGAGCTCCCTCATTTCTTACTAACAAGTAGATACCCTACCCACTCTTCAAAATGCCACTCAATCTCCATTGTAAAATTTCCTATGATTTAAAAGAAATGATTACTATTTCCTAGACTAGTGTGTGGCAAAGAAAGACTGAACTCCAAGTCAGTAGCTTGAGATCATCAGAACATGAGCTTTGTTCATGTCTCTTGCCATATCAACATATCTCCTCTATGTCATTGTCCTACTTCTACATTTACTCACTTCTTTTTGACCTTAGGCAATGAATGCCTCAAGTTCAGGCATCATAAAAATGGAATGAATGTATGACTGAGGTCTTGACTTTTTCATCACCTTGTCCAATGTGAGATTCTAGAAACAGGCTATATTAGCTCATCAAGCAACTCTAAATTCCCGTGACACTTTCCAGAAATTTTAACTAATAGGAAAGTCTCACTACCTTTGAAGTTCAAAAACCTTCAAATGATACTTAGTTTAGCAAATCAAAGCCATTGAAATGCATAGAACCCAACCAGTCCTCAAAAGAGCTTGCTTTATTCTTGAATCTTTCATGGTCCCATTCTTACAGTTTTACAGAAATACCACCTAACTCTAGAAGTTAATATCAAATAAACATGAAGGAAACTTCTAAATCTTATGCAAACACAATGAAGTCTGGCAGTCTTTCTGTTTGATTCAGACAATGGTCAAGGAGAAGTGAATCCCTTAAGATCCAATTCCCTTCTTTTTTTTAAAGCATTTATGCTGCTTTGGAGTTGATAGTACTTAGGGTCAAAATCAGATAGAAATCATACACCTCTACAGCCTCTGGGTAGAAGCCAGGCTTCCTTAAGTTCTGTAGGTAAATAAGGAATTAGTATCAAATATTTGGAACTCAGAGGATGGAAGGATTCATAAAATGAAGACTTATCATGATAAGTACTTATCACGGCAAACCTAAAATATGAATTTTACAGATGGCACCTGAAGCTTCAACAGGATGAACCTGGAAGACAATTATGTTAAGTGAAATAAGCCAGGCACAGAAAGAGAAATATTGAATGTTCTCATTCATATGTGGGAGTAAAAAAAAATTGAGCTCATAGAAGTCGAAATTAGAATTGCGGATATTAGAGGCTGGGAAGTGTAGCAGGCGGGAAGGATAAAGAGAGGTTGGATAACAAATAGAAAGTTACAGGTGGGAGTTACAGTTACAAGTTACATCTTGTAGCATTGCAGGGTGAATATAGTTAATAATAATTTAGTGTACATTTTCAAAAAGCTAGAAGAGAGGATTGGAAATGTTCACAACACACAAAAAAATGGTAAATGTCTGAGGTGATGGATATGCTAATTACCTTGATTTGATCATTATATATTATGTACATGTATTGAAATAATCTGTAGCCCATAAATATGTACAATCATTATGTATCAGCTAAAAATAAAAATAATAAAAAATTAAGAACAGTAACAAAAAACAAAAACAAAACTATACAGCTCCAACAGTGCAAATTGGGTTGTGAGCACTGCATTAATCTCAGAGTATTAGGATTTGAAGGATGGCCCTCATATTTAGATGATGTTATGGAAAAGTTACACACAGTAATCTCCAGGGACTTCTCTCTCAAACTTTCACTAATTCTTTCAAGAAATGCCCCGTCTCTGAACTTCTCTTTCACTCTGTCCTGCAGATATTTATTGCATGACTTCCGTATGCCCGCACTGTTGCAGGTTCAGAAAGAGGAGCACTAGTGAAAATAACATAACCATGGGGCCACACATCCTTGTGTTTCAATTCTCCATCTACCACTTTGATTAGCCTTGTGTATATTACTTCCTCGCTCTGAGCATCCTTTTCCTCAACTGATGTTGTGAGGTTGAAAGGTGATGATGATGTGTATGAAAGTGTTTCATAAATTAAAAAGAAAATGTGGATTCCACTTTCGAGGGGCAACTACAGCTATCACTATCATTAATGGGAAGAGAGAAATCTCTCTCACACTAAGTATTGTATAAGGATGTAAATAGAGTATTAACAGAGGAGGAAATGAAATGAACAACTTCTTTAGGCCAGCTCCCCAGAGGCAGTAATTACCAAGAACAATTAAGCAAAGCTTTCACTTCACTGGCCAGAGAGCTCAGACTCACAGCTGCTCACTATCTCTAACATGGATTCTGCTGACACGCTTTGGAGAGAGGAGGATTACCTGGCAGATTCCCCACTAGGGACTGGGATATCAAAAGCTGCAGCTTTTGCAGATAGCACTATTAAAACCTTGAGCCACAACTCTCTCTGGCCCGCGCTGAGCACGAGCAGTTGGTTTTGTTTGCTTCTCATGAATCATAAGACTCTGCATGTTTCAGATCTCATTAGCATCCTTGGTGCACGTGGATATCTAAACACCCCAGTGATGAGGTAGCCGGCCAATGGAGCCCAGTTCCTAAATATAGCTGCCAGAAGCTGAGTACCTACTATGTGCCAGGCATGGCACACTAAAATTTACTTCTGACGTTGTCTATTCTCTTAAGGTTATAGTGCAAAGTTGACTTATTTTTTGCGGCTTCCGGTATGAGAAACATCGTGAAAACATAGCCTACTGTGAAAAAATAAAGAAGTCCAAATAATCACTTCCCCATCCCCTGTAGCTACAGTGCAGACACATGAACTAGGCTTGACCAATTGAATATTTCTTGTTGTCACTTTGAAGTGGAGCCAGTAATATAATGAAGCATGGGCAGCAATAGCAGCGAGGATGCATAGGCACCCACGGTGGCTGTGGCATCTAGGCCGGTATGGTGGCTCTCAGTATTAGCCATGCTGTTCCCATGGTGGTGTGACCACAGTTGAAGTACTACTCCCTGACAATTGGGGAACTTTTTTTAATGCCTGACGATTCTTCATTTTATGAACTACCTATTACACTTCCAATAGATTACTTTTCTGCCTATGTTAAGCAGATTTGTTCTGTTATTGGCAACCAACATTGATATAAATATTGTAAGACTGATATTAGTAATTGCAATTTACAAATGAAAAAGAAAAAAAATAATTATGTTCAGAGAAAGTAAGAAATGTTCCCATGAAGATAAGCCTGACAAATGAAATATGCTAGTACTTTCTCTTCTTTCTTCTAATTGTATTGCAAATTTTCATCAAAAATATCTCACAGGTTCGTAGAATTACAGAGCAGAAAGAACCTGAAGCGTCATCTTGTCCAAATTGCCCATTTCAAGGTAAACATGTTCTGAACTGGAGAGCGTGAGTATAGCAAATCTATGGCAAAGCCAAGTCTAAAAAATACCAACATCCTTTCCCCCAGCTATATGCTCTTTCAAATGCAAAACTGGTTTCTTGAATCTGAGACTGAGCAAAAAGATCTTGATATTGAGTGGAAGGTTGACATGGTACAAGTTTTTCTGACTGTAAAAAACTCAGTTCTGCTCCAGGCATAATGGGAGATGAACCAGGAAAGAGGTGAAATAGAGGTAATCTGGAAAGTTTGGACTTTAGCATGTGGCTAGTGGTAAATCATAAAGAAATAGGAAAATGATCTCTTCATAATGCTATTCCACTTTACATTCATGTAGTACTTTACAGATTATTAATGGTAGTATTAGGAGGAAAAAAATAATGTGCTTAAATGCCTATTGCTCTTTTCTGATTCTCCAATACTGGCTTGAGGGCCCCTCTCTGTTCTACCACAATGCCATATACCTAAGAAAACCTATTACAAAACATTGTACTCTTCCAATTCCTTTTCAGCAGGATCAAGTATGAGCTCTCTAAGGGTCTCCCTACCTCTGTTCCCTTCATTCCAGACCCCACCGACAATCTCCGAACCAGTATGTTATAGGCACAAGATAGGCATGTGTTAACGCTTTGTTAAATGAAAGGATGAAGTGAATGTTAGTGGGTAGAGAGACTGAGGGAACACGTGCAGCAAGTATATTTTCACTCAGCATAAATCAGATGTGCAATAAAAGTAAATCTCCTTATGTTCTCTTGCTGATCTCTTCTAATTAGAGTTCTCCTCTGATAATGTCAAGCACTTAAAATTGTCAATTTAAAGATAATTCCATCTCCTCTGGTTTAAAAGAGTCTTCTTTGTTTATAGGCTGTTTTTTTTTTAGTTTTTTGCTCCCTCTCCCTCTTCCTTCTCTTTTATTTGAGTAGATGGTTTGCACAAGCAGAAATCCCAGGGACTATAAACTAGCCATGTTCATCTTTGCCATGGAGAAGCTGGGGCTTCTCCCTGCATCACAGGTGGATTCTGAGATAGTCCAGAGAAGCTGCATTCCATGAAGTTGCAAATTTCTTCTGATCTAGCCTCCTGAAAATCACACAGCATCACTTTTACCACATTCTTTTGATTACAAGGAAAGGGAATTAGACAATACATCTTTATGGAGGTATGTGCAATGTAAGGCTTAAAATTAAGGCCTGATTTTACGTGCTACTGTGATATAATAAGAAATACATTTAGTCTTTGTGCCTGGTTCCTGGCACAGAGCTCCCAAGACCCTTGGAATTTTCTGAATGAAGGGAATGTCTTTTGTTATTCATATAATGACCCATTTGATGATACCTGAGTTTATGCTAATAAGGTGACTTAAGATGGGGTCCCTAGATAGCCTTAGGATGGGGCTGGTCCCCAGAAAGACATTCAATTCCACATTCAATTCCACAGACTTTAGGGAAGAATGTTGAGGGAGAGGTTGGAGATCAAGCTCTATAAACACTCTTAAACAATGAGATTTGATGAGTTTTGAGGTTGGTGAACACATCCAAGTGCAGGTGAGGGGACAGTTGCTCAGATCCTAACTCCACAGGGACAGAGGCTCCTGTGCTCAGGACCCTTCCAACCCTTGGCCCATGTACCTCTTCATTTGGCTAATTTTGTGTGTTCTTTATAGTACCCTTTATAATAAACTGGTAAATATGAGTAAAGTATTCCCCTAAGTATTATTAGCCATTCTATCAAATTATTGAACCCAAGCAGTTGTTGTGGGAATCCCAAATTTATTGCTGGCCTGTAGTTGCAATTAGAATGTCAAGTGGGGGCAGTCTTGTGGGACTGAGCCCGTATTTTGGGATCTGATGATAACTTTAGGTAGGTAGTGTCAAAGTTGAATTGCATTGTAGCACACCCAGCTGATATATGAGAATTGGTCAGTGTAGGGGGAAAAATGTACATCTGACGTCAGAAGTAGAGAGTGTAGGGAAAAAACAATAACCTGTATTTCCTAAGCTGCCCTTGACATCTGGTGAAACCAGGAGGGCCTTGAATAGCCTAATTGCAAGATTCCCTCCCTACTCTTCTCCCACAGATAAGGTCCTTGAACCAAACAACCCCCTTATCAAGGGGACCAAGCTCTTCTCTCAGTTTCAGTTCCCTGCCAGCCTGTAGAATTATTCAAACAAACCTCCGAAAGGAACCAGGGGTCACCTCACCTTCTTGGTACTACAAAGCCTGCCTCTTGAAGCCCCTGGTTTTACACTCTATTCTCAAGTGAAACCCCCACATGAAGTGCATATCATGTGGTACCCTTCTCCCCTAGGCTGTGAGTTCACATGACTAATAAATTGCTATTAATTTCATTTGTCCAGTGTTATATGTTTTATGTTCAGACATCCCCATAACCCTTAGGTTAGAATCCCTCTCTAACCCAGAGGAGGTGATTAAAACAGCTCGGCAAAAATCACACTGCAACAGAGCACGTTAGACATAGGGTAGGATATATTGTTATAGCCATCTTTGGAAAATATAATCCCCATTAGCATCTTGCCTTTCTACCTTCCACTATAGGATAGGAGATCTCTCAAATATACCCTTAATGAATTTGGAGATCACCAAGAAAATTTTGTGGTTCAGGATTTATTCCTATAACTATCTTTATCACTAAACTACTTTGAATGGATAATATCTATTCCAAAGCACCATTTTTGTCCAATATAGTACTCATCTTGAAAGATATTGAAGTGTATGGGAGATTTATCTTTATTATAGGTGTGCTACTCTATGCATGAGACATCTGAAACTACACGTAAATAATTCAGAAGTTAACATATTCCAGGTGATGTCCCCACATAAACCTAAGATTGATTTTTAGCATTAAGATTTCACCTATATCCAATCTGTTTTAATTATAGGTTTTAGAGTTTTCTCTTCTGCAACATTGTGACTGTTTTGGTGTATTTGGCCATGTTAATACATGTCTGGTGCTATGAAATAGGGCACGTTTCCATGGACCAGTTTGGAAGGGAATCATCAAAGACTTGGGGCACACATAGGTTCTGCTGAAAAATGCATGATGTCTTGCAGGCAGGTGTAGGATGAAGACAGTTGCATGCCGAAGAACCAACATGGCAACATGTGTTCACTCAAATTATAATCATTGATTAACAACCACGCAACTTTCTGATCATGGTGACAGCATTCGGCTATCTCTCAACTCCCCTTTATGTGGACCCCTCTGACCCCCAGGTTTGCTCCCACTTCCTAGGTATCTAAGATCATAGCCCTTCATATTCCAGTCTCCTACCCCTTCCCCGACTGGTTGGATATAATTTAGTTTTCCTTGGATATAATTCTTTCTTTGTTTTCTTTTTCAACATGTTGTGAAAGCGTATACTACATGTCTTGTTTCTTATAAACTTTCCTTTTTGTTTTTCAACAGATTTTTCTTTTCTCAGAACTACTTGCCTCATGAAAAGCAAATCCTTTGATTTTTCAAAGCTATGTTTCTGATAGAGTCTTTGAGAGCCTATAATTAGAATCAAAACTGAATATATTTCCCATTGCATTACTGACTCAGTAATCTAATTCTTCTTGAATTTTATCATATCTAGTACATAAATGTTCATTAAGTATTATTATAAATTGGTATTTTTACTGATACAGAATCAAAGAAGTATTTAAGAATAGAGGTTCTAAATGCAGCAATAATTTAAACAGAAAAATATTGTTTAAAAAGTATTAATTTTTCAGATGTATGCAAGAGGAAATAGAAAATGGAAGTAACTTCTTCACATGGTACCTTGCATACAAGAGACTCTCTGTAAATGTGAAATGAATAAATAAATGTGTACTAATAGAGGAGAAATAGTATGATTAATGTGCAATGGATAGATATAGACATGGGAATAGTAGAAATATTTTAGACTAATCTGAGAGAAAGAGCAAGTCTCAGTTATAGATTATCGCAGACATACATGCACATATGTATATTCATACACAAGAGAAATGGCTCTATCACAGGCATATCAGCTCTTACTCTCATCAGCATGCATAAAATGAAGAAAGGGAGAGAAGAACTAAGAAAACACAGAAGTAAGGGGGGAAAACATGGCGGGGGTAGAGAAAGAGGAAAAAAGAAAAAAGTAAAGATACAGAAAAGAGATTAAACGATTGCTTAAGAAAGTTCTCCCTAAAAACAAAATCTCAATTCTGAATATCAGAACTTTCTAAATTGCATAAACTATCTATTTATTTGAATGTTTCTTCTACTGTACTAAAATCCAAGTTCCTTGGAAGCAAGACATAACTTTCCTAGGTTGAACTTTGTAACTTCCTTAATGTGTTGCATAAAATAGGTACTTCATAAATTGAATGAGAGCTTGAATAAATAAATGAGGAAATGATTGATTAATAAATGAATGCATAAGAAGCAACAGATTAGACACAAAAGAGAATCAATTTTCCGAAAAGAAATTGTTACCAAACAGGCATAGTCACACGGGGAAGGCCAGGTGCTTTTTCTGAGTTCTCCAGCTCAAAAAATAACTACTCCACTGCCTATCAAAAAGCCTAAAGTTTTCTATTAGAATTCATTGCTTTGGCCTCAAGGGTTTTACAGCCTTTAAGGGTTGTCTGTTAAATTACAGATATCTCTGGGATATATAAAATGTGGAGCTATTATCAGCTTGAACCTCAGGGGGGATTAGTAGATGGCTGGTTGTTGGGAAGGTATGTGCTCAGGAAGAAAAAGAAGAGAGAAAAGGAAGAGACCTAGATTGACTAAAAGTATAGTATGTCAAGTGCTTTACATATCCTATCCCCTCTAATTCTAAAACAAACAGACAAAAAACATACTGCATGGTAGCTATTATTATATCTATTTTTACAGAGAAGAATAAAGTTTGTGGAGGTTAAATCACTAGTCTGAGATAATTCAGCTAGTAAGGATCAGAGCTGGAACTTGAACAGAGATTTGTCAGGCTTCTTCCTTTCACTGGGTAGTGTCCGCCGCCAAAGGCCAAGAGGAAATTTTAGGTCCTGAAAAGCAGTATTTTATATTCAGTGCTAGAAATATTGTGGCATTTTCTGGCTTCTTTTTCTGAAAGGCAACTAACAATTTGCATTGGTTTACTGTGGTTGCCGTAACAAAGTACCACTAACTAGTTGGCTTAAAAGTATATAAATTATCATCTGATAGTTCTGGAGGCTAGATATCCAAAATCAAGGTGTTCTCAGGGCATGCTCCCTCTGGAGCCTCTAGGGAAGGATTCTTCCTTGCTTCTGCCAGCTTCTAACAGCCTCAGAGATTCTTTGTTTTGTGGAAGCACAACTCCAATCTCTGCCTCCATCTTCTGTGTGTGTCTCACTGGGTCTTCTCACGGTGTTCTCTTTCTTGTGTCTGTTTTCTTATAAGGATACTAGTCATACTAGATTATGAACTACCCTAATCAAGTATGACCTCATTTTAACCAGATTACATCTACAAAGGACCTATCCAAATAAAGTCACATTCACAGGTATGAAGGTGAGGATTTCAACATATCTTCTTAAGGAAAACAATTCAAACCACAGCACCATTTATATTTCTTGATTTATCCTGCAAATAGGATATATATAAACATACTTTCACCACGTGGATCTGTTTCAATGGAAGAAAAAAGGAAATAAAGTAGAAAGAAGGGCCACGGTTTGTTTCTTTAAAAAAAGGCGATTTTTATTGTCTTGCCAGAGTCCAGGGTCTCCTGCATTTGCATTCACTCTAGACAAAGAGCTCCAATGGGATTATTGTCTCAGAAAAGCTTGGCTGTGTTTACTGTACAAATAAAATGTTGAGTAAGGCCTTCCTGGCCATCTTACCGAGAAAAGCTACTCAATATATTGCCATTTTGGAGATGAGAATGCTTCAAATGAGATTGCTTCTGCTTTGAATCCAGGTTGCTGTTGCAGGTGATTTATCTTTTCAAATGACCAACATATTTGCAAGACCCTCTAGAATGATTGACTTTCTATTGCACACTTGCTGTTTTTTTTTTTTATTTATGGTAAACAAAGATTTTAATGATAGGAGCTGGAGCAAAAACACTTTCGGTTTTGCCTTGAAAAGATAATCCTAAGGAGGTCCTAAGACTCCTTGAAATTTATTTGTTTATTTATTTGTTTAAATTTATTTATTTATTTGTTTATTTACTGACTTAATTATTTGTGTTTAGTTCCCTTTTTTATTTGTCTTTTTCTTACATTTGTGGTATAGGGATTTCAACCACTCTGTCAATCCTGGCTTTATTATTTCAGGGCACACAATTTATACTCAGTATTTGGGGGGATAAACTTGAGGGAATAAGCAATATAGGTGGCATTTGCCAATTGTTCCTTTAGATAAGTAATTAGTCACAGCAAACAATGGAGCAGTTTCTCAGGGCCTCCAGTAGGCTCAGCCCACTGTCCCCAGTCCTAACACACCATTTGCTGCACAGGTCTGATTTCTAAGACTCTGACACTTTAGAATGTGGACAGTTTATCTTCTAATAGAAAAGAAATGTGCTTGCTCTTGGTGTTTCATGCAGAGTGTCTCAGTGTTGCTCTTTACTGCCTTTTTTTTTTTTTTTTTTTAATAGAGATAGGGCCTTACTCTGTAACCCAGGCTGGAATGCAGTGGCACAATAATAGCTCACTGTAGCCTTGAACTCTTGGGCTCAAGCACTCCTCCTGCCTCAGCCACCCCAGCAGCTGGAACCACAGATGTGTATCAGCACACGGGCTAATTAAAAAAAAAAAAATTTTATAGAGACAGGATCTTGCTATGTTGCCCAGGATAGTCTCAAACTCCTGGCCTCAAGTGATCCTCCCGCCTCAGCTTCCCGAAGTGCTGATATTACATGCATGAGCCACCTTGCCCAGCCTTCACTGCCTTGTTTGACAGAGCCTTTCTGTGAGAAAATGGCATGTACTTCCAGAGGAATGTCTGCAAAATAGGTAATTAATGTAGGTTGTTGGCACATCTTAGGGTCAGAAGATGAGAGTGAGTTCTTCAAAATTATTAGAATTCCATGCTATGGAGGGCAAATTTAGCTCCTCAAAAGGGACAGTAATTGGATGAATTCAGATATAAACCTATACACCAACACATATACACACACACACACTCTCACACAAAATTAATATTGCCTAGTATTTACTTTGATTTAATTCATACTCTATTATTCACTTTTAATTATAATACCTCATTCAAGAGGTATAAACAGACACAAGGCATGGTTCAGGCATTCTGAAGCTCACAATGCAAAACAAGAAATATGACAGACATATAAGTGTCTATAAAGGAGATAGGACACTGACCAAGAAGGCCCTAGCATTTCCCTCACTTGACCAAACATTAGACAGGGTTCTTCTTGCCTCTAGGCCCCTGACCTCCCTTCTATACTGACCTATGCAGAATCCAGATGGCCTAAACACTGAAGTCTCTCCCCTCCCTTTTCATGGAGCATTTCCTTTAGAAAACTTATCATTGTAATTGTAAATTATTTCTCTGCTCCTTTGAGGTATAAATCTTTTTAAAAGTCTTTTTGCCAGTTTTACAACCTAGGATTGTCTTTCTCAAGGACTTGGGACCCATCTTCTTGAAATGTAATTATCAAGGAAGATGCAGCTCCTATCTCCCAGTCTCCGTGGGAGGGTAGAATCCTAGCCTAGGTGGGTACCTTGCTCCAAGTTGTAAAATTACCTCCTGTCATGAAGATGTAAGACAGTTTACTTTTTATTTGACTAAGGTCAATTAGCAAGCACAGGCAGCCTGGGATTTAAGCCTGGGACTCCCAGCCCCATCCCAGATCTTAAAAGCTTACCTGCCCCTTTTTTGAGCAGACTGAAATTCAGACTACATTCTGGTTTCTCTTCCCTATTACACGAGCCTTCAGTTACATCTTCCTACCTGTTTAATCTTATACAATGCAATTTTTGCTTTCACAGCACTAAGATACATGTCCTGGAAAGCTCAATGTCAGAAGAATATATGTCTTGTTGGAGAAATTATGGAAGGTTTCAAAGCTCTAGGGGAACTTAAGCCAAATATCTGGATTTTAATGTGTGGTCTTTTCAAATGGAAAAGTAGAGGAAACAAAATAAGAAAAGATAAAATAATATATAATTCATCAATTGGCCAAAAACCAGTTTGACAAATGATTTTCATCAAAGGAAAAAAAATGTGCAAAGCTGAGTTCGAGCTTCTAGCCATTCGCAATGGATGGATGCATGATGGAGGCTGTCACTACCAGAACTCCACTGGTACAAGGCTTCCAGGGCTTCCTGCTCTTCTCATGACCTCTTTTCTTCTCAGACTGACCATCTCTTTATCCCTTAGTCCCTCAATCCTTCTTCTGCCCCTTCCCTATCTCCATCTCTCACATCTCTTCCTGGGCACCCTCAGCTCCTCTCCCACCCCAATGTCTCCTCCTGCAAGTGCAGGAGCTGGAACAGAGAGAGGAAGATGCACTCATAGGCAAGTCTTAGCCTCCACTCTTCAAAGAGCATGAAAAATACAGAGCAAAGAAGCCAGAGATTGAGAAACACTGAGTAAAGGACACTAGCAGGAAGTGTGCAGTAAAGAGAAAAGCAGTGGCACTTTCAAATTAGGGTAATTCAGAAAGGCTTGCATATAGAGATTACTTCAAAGGTGTCAATGGAGTGTAGGGAAATCACACAGACTAGTACAAATGGTATTCATTGACAAGAATACTTCAAAACTGGTATTGTAAGAGTAGAAGGTGACCCAAAGTTTTGAAAGAGTAAGGGAAAGAAGAAGTTTCCGGAAGCTGGAGGTGGAGCTGTGTGCAGAGAGTTACCTGACAGAGGTCAGGTCTGTGGACAGGGCTGGCCATAGCTACCACACTGGAGTACGTTTTCCAACCTCTTACTCCTCCTTTCTTTCACTTTCTTGCTAGTATTTCCCATTGGCCTAACCCTTCCAAGAGCCAGAGGGCAAAGAGGCCCCTGAGGCCCTCCATGCAGGTCAGTCTTCGGGAAGAGAGGAGAATGGAGAAGGAGAAGCCTGGTCTAGAGAAGCAAATGGAAGATATTTGGCACAAAGAAAAAAATGGGAAAACGGGAGGAGCACAGAGAGGGAAGATCAAGCAGTGGACAACGTAGAGAGGGCAGGGAACACTAAGGAGCCAAGAAAAGAAGACAAAGGACAGAGAGAGAAAAATGAAGCATGCTGCCAAGAGAAAAGAGGGGCAGGGGTTTCTGAACATGGAGTTCTAACTCTTTGCAGTCCTCCTAGAATCTGTCAAGTCATTAAATAAAAATTCCCATAAACATTATAAAGAGAAGTAGTGAAGAAATAAGAAGTCTTTAAGGAAATCAGTATCTTCGGTGAATTTGGCACATTGTCATTGACAAATTGATCTTTTGGCAAACGGAATAGGGGGCTCTCAGCGAATCGATTATCCTAAGTTGGATTGCTTCCACGCAAAGTTGTGCAAATAGAGAAGTTAGAAGCACAGTAGTTTGGTTCAGCTGAATATTTAGTATCTGATAGGAAATGTTGGTGTGTTATAGAGATTGGGGCCCATGTCATTCAAGAGACTATCAGCCTGCCAGTACTTAACCTACCTACAGCCTCACTACCTTAATCACAACTGCTGGGACCAAAGATAAGTGTAGACTTTAAACAATTTTATTAATAATAAGAGCTAATATGTATTGAGCATGTATTACGTGCCAGGGACAATACTAAGTTCTGAACATAGATTTTCTTTTCATTTAACCCTCATAACAACCTGTGTTGCTTATTGTCAGTTGGCCTCCCTTACCCAGATTCAACCTCTGTCCTGCTCTGGTCGCCAGAGGATTGACTTCTACAAGTTTCATCCCTTGCCCTGACTTCTTGTTGGGTTTGAGCAATGAGAACCATTAGTAGGAGACAGGAGAATGAAAGAAGAAGAGTTCAGAGATGTAGCCCGACCTGTGTAGACCCTGCTCCCTCCTGGCCTCACTACCTTTCTGGCAGTGCTGGGCTCTGTCCATTCCTGTGAGGTGGCCACTCTTCCAGACCTCTAAACTTTCAACCCAACTCTGGTAACAACATCCCCTTAAGGCTGGAAGAGGAAAGGGAGTGGCAAAATGAAGGCTTGTCACTGTCTTTAGTCCCTGGATTCCTCACTATTTATTGATACCCTTAACCTTGCATACATCTTCTGTAAATAGTCACTTTATTAACTTTTCCTTTGAGTGTACAATTTGCTTCCTGCCAAGACTGTGACAGATACATAAGCCAGTAAGGAAGATGTTATACAAGCTTATTTTATACATGAGAAAATTATAGTTAACGGTGTATTTTTTCCCAAGGCTACACTGCCTGTAAGTGATATGGCTGAAATTTAATAAGTAAGTATATTGGCCTCCAGAATCTTCTATAATTATCATCCTATATTTCTTCTCAAAAACCAGGTTTTAAAGTATGGGGTTCACCATTATTCTACCTGGATCTCAACTATCATCAGAATTTGTATTGTCCAATAAGGTAGCCACCAGCCACGTGTAGCTACTAAGCACTTGATAAGTAGCTAGTGCTATATGTTGAAATGATTTAGGTATAATGTTATATATGCTTCTTCTCTCTTTTTAAACATGCACCTATTCAATTTTTAAAACTTACATATGTGGCTTGTATTATATTTCCATTGGAAGCATTGACTAGGCCGTCTAATGGCCTCTAAGGTGGGTTGGCATGGGGAGCTCTCTCCAGTGTGGATAATCCAAATAGGGAGAAATTTACTCAACTAGATCCTATCTCAGAAAGTTTTGTGTGCGTGACATACAAAGCATAGCAGAATTAAGTAACATAGCTGAAAGCCAAAAAGCACACAGAGAACAGACATTAAGCAGGTGTGAGAACAGCAGTTGTATTTACCAGATGCAGAACAAGCATAATCCATGCAGTAGAAAGAGTACAGACAACTTAGTTGTTGGAGTAGGATTAGTAGAAACAGATATGGAGATGAAGACCTGTCATATATATATATGCATGTATCCTGTTAGTTTTATACTGATGATATGGTATTGCAATGGAGCAATGAAGAATGTTTTGCTGTCAAGTAAGAGAAAAGATAATGTCTTGTTAAAACAATCAATTGCATTGTTTCCTGAAGCTTATTCTGGTTCTCTATGAAGGTTGACTTTACATGAAGTCAACACTATTTTCTATAGTTTCATTTTCAATATATATGCACTATCAAGCCTCAATGATTAAATGGCCCTCATTACCTTTTCTTCTGTCCTAAAAGAGCCTAAATAGCCCAGAACTATATGATGGAGGGCCTTCAGTACAATGACCTATGATTGTGGAAAGGATCCATGTGAAAGTTTAGTAGGCATCCCCAAAATCACCTTCACTTCTGACACCAGCTGGAAATTTAGTGGTTCCCAAGACCACCTTCACTTCTGACACCAATGACAAGTTCAGGGCTCATCAAGACCATCCTGAGCTTTGATGATTTGGTAGAAGGACTCACAAAACTCACTGAAAACTGTTATACTCGTAGTTATAGTTTACTACAGCAAAAGAATACAGATTAAAATCAGCCAAAGAAAGAATATAGGGTACGGTTTTGGAGCATTCATAGCATGGAGCTTCTAATTGTCCTCCCCCAGTGGAACTGTGCAAAGCCTACTGCTCCCTGCAGTGATGTGTGACAGTACAAATGGAGTATAACCAAGCAGAGACATTCACTCAAACCTTGGTGTCTAGAGTTTTGTTTTGTTTTGTGATAGGGTCTTGCTCTGTTGTCCAGGACAGAGGGCAGTGGTGTCATCATAGCTCACTGCAACCTCAAACTCCTGGGCTCAAGCAATCCTCCTGCCTCAGCCTCCCAAGTAGCTGGGACTTCAGGCATGTGCCACCATGGCTGGCTAAGTTTTCTATTTTTTGTAGAGACTGGTGTCTCCCTATGTTGCTCAGGCTGGTCTGGTATCTAGAGCTTTTACTGGAGCTTGGTCACATAGACGTGTTGGACTTCCACATGACTAACTTTAGCCTCCAGCCTTTCCAGATGTTGAGCTGACAAGCATGGCAAAGGCCTCCCCACCATTAATCACATTGCTATCATACACTATCCGGTGTGACCCTGGGCCTTTCGGTAAATGAAGACCTCTTATCAGGCAAGACATACCAAGGTCTTAGAGATTATCTTATAGGAACCAGGACACAGGGGCCAAACAGGTCTCTAGGCAAAGTTAATCTTTACTAACAGAAGTTCTTGAGTTCAATGATTATATTGGAGTGCCTGGAATGCAGTGACATCTTTCTGCACAAACACCAGTAAGCACTATGGTATCTACTAAGTCAATGTCTTTGTCCTCAGAACCAATATTGATATGGGGAGAAAGGAATGCATTTAACCTGTTGTATTTCATTCTGTGTGTTTTCTTTTCCCTTCTATTTTATCCCTATTTTTATTGCCCCCTCCTCTTTTCTGTTTCCTGTTTGTTGATGCCACATCTCCTTGGTAACCTTGAACTCTTTGTGGTGACCCAGTATATTATGCAGAACAAAGATCATTCTTCCTCTTCCTTGCAGAATCTTAGAAAATGATTTTATCTTGAGCTTTCAGGCAACATTATAGGGGGAGAGAATATGGCCTTTCAAATGGAGTTCAAAGACATACTTTTCCCCATTTATATTGGTGGATTTCTTTTCTAATAACAGGAGTTTCTCTCCCCTAAAGATTCTTGTTATCTGAAGAGATGGACAAATCCATCTTGCCATTTCCATAGCATTTTATCAAGGAAATCATCCAATGCTTATATGGAGCTTTGACATAAAATGGTCATTCAGCATAAGATAACCTTTTAAATCAGAGTTCTTTTCAGTTTTAGGTACCAGATGTTTTACTCTGAGTCAAAGGTGTCCCCCCCCACCTCAAATTTCAGAGGCAACAGGGAAGATGACCCTCAAAGGAAGTTTTTACATCTTACATAGCAAATAAGGGGAAGGACAAACGATCAGCTGTACCCTATCACCAGTGGAACCTACAACACATTGTAAGATGAAATGCAATAGAATATCACTGGGAATGTTGATAATAAAGAAGGAAAATGAACAAAAGCAAAGAGGTCTGTAATTATAAGAGCCCGACAATAAGGCTGACTAAGATAAGCCCAACATTGCTAAGCCTTGTTTTATTTGAGTATCCCCTTTGGAGGTCTTCTCACCTCTTTATCCTTCTTTCCTTCTTAAAGTTATAAAGCCTCATGCACGGTGGTAGTTATTAATGCTGCTCATTAACCATTTCTACCTTGTCCCTCTCCAACCACTGATAGAATTCTATCTCTTGGACTCTTCTTGTTTGGCTAGGGCAAGTGGCAATCCTAGCCAACAGTAATGAGGACAAGTAATGTGTATTATTTCCAGGAGGATAATTTAATTGCTTATGCATGACACACCAGAGCTTTCTCTTTTCTTTTTTTATGACAGCTTTCAATTCCCAGATAGCAGCTCTTCCGTAAGGATGAAATGCAATGGCAATGAGCACAGTGAGTGCCCAGCCAACAGAGACTGAACGTACAAGTGAGGTACACCTGACTGTTGTTTTAAGTTGATGATATTTGTTGTTCTTACAGCAGCATAACCTGGCTCATTCTTATCTATACACACAGCTATGAGAAATGGTACACAAAGTCAGCCTAGCAATCATTATAAATGAAGTTCACTTGTTTTCTTAAGCTTCAGTTCTGAAGAATGATGATCCGAAGCTGGACACAGTCTGCATTACAGATTTAAATCTCTAGCAATGGTTATTTAAATTGTGTTAACTATACTTCATGGTGAAAAAATGTTAACCCCATCTCATTCAAATGGACTCAAAGAGTTAAGGTAGCTCTAACATTGCATCATTTCATATATTGCTAAGGACTATTGAAGGGTGTGGAACTATAATCAATATATCTATGTGAAGCATTACAAGCATCCAGGAAAGATTATTATTTAAGGTGAATGTCAGTGTTATTGAATTTTTATGTCTATCAAAAAATGGGTGTGGATGGGTTCTCAGCATTGCCCATCTTTCCTCCATATGTGTATTACCTGCCAGCTTTGGACCTTACTTTACATACAATTTTACACTAATTTCCTTATAGTATAATTTTAAAATATATTTTAAACTAGTCTTGTGTTTGGCTTATTTGTTTATACCTTCAACCTACTATAAGTTAAGAGTTACGGTGGAAGAAAATAAACTTGGCAAGGAGTCATTCTTCTATTCATTCGGTGGTTGGTCTTTGATGGAGATTCTTTCCCTACACAGAGAGCCTAAGAAGCTGGGGTATAAACCTAGAAAGACAGGAGTAGGAGAAGGGTGAGAATATGACCAGAAATAGTGCACATCTCTTAATTCCAGAAATGTTTAGAGCACCATCACAGCTTTATGCAGGAGGGAGTAGGCATGTGCACAAGCTGAAATGTGGTTAAATCTGTGGGCCTTTAATACATATCAATCACCACGACAGAATTTATGAAGCTCATGTGCTGTTTGACCTCAGTTAATGAGAGTGCCCTTTTAACCACTATAGTCATATGATGAAATATTTAAATAGTTATATATATATATATATTTTATGCTGTCAAATTTAGAAGGCATCTGTTACTCCATTTGTAGATGTCAGGGGGAAAATCTGCATATGCATTATTGCTGAAATAGGTCTCTCTTAAGGTTCCCTAGGTTTCAATATTGTGACCCAGATCAAGCAAATGAGTAATAACGACAAACCGTAGATAAAGCAGGTGAGCTTTGGAATATGCTATATAATTAATGGCAGGATTCTGGGATTGTTGGAAAATGTCATCATTAAGGGACTGTCAAATGGCCCAGAGATCAGATCATATGAATATTATCATGTCCTTTGACAACACTATCTAGAAACCTCCATTGCAGAAATGAAACAATTGTTAGATACAAATGAGCAAGAAAACCATAGAATTATTATTATGAGCTTTCTCATCAGAGACAGAGGTCCCAATCTCAGTACTGTGATTTTCTAATCCTAAGGAATTAAGCCAGTTTATCATTCAATAAATAGTTATTAAGTACCTATTATGCAGCAGACTTTCTTTTTTTTTTTTTTCCTAGACACTGGGAACACTGTGGAACCAAACAAACAAGTAAGCAAGAGACATATGTAGCCCTTGACCTCACTAAGCTTATAGACTATTATAGCGGAGACCAAAAATCAAAGAACCAACAAATAAACGAACAGTCTCAACTGTGGCAAACATTACCAAGGACAACACATTATAGGAGAGGAATTGACCTAGTGAGACTCTCATCTACAAAATAAGAGTGATATTGATACACATCTCCCAGGATTATTGTGAAAATGAAAAGAAATAATATATATTAACAGGTGACATAAAATAAGGGCTGCACACATTTTCATTGTTTTCTCTATTCTTCTAAACACAACTAAATGCAGTGCATTAATTTCCATATAATTTTTCTTGCTTACTGCAGGATTCTGAAATCCTATAATTGGTCTTTACCAGGAAAAATGCTACTGGTTGTATTTGATCTGCATACTGCACTCTTCACTGTTCTCAATAGGGACATTTGCATCCTCCCCTCTTGCTCTATCCCCAAAGCTGTACTTTAAAAAATTCAATCCAGAAGGTTGCCATTTAGCAAACTCATTTTCCCATTCTCTTATGAAGCAGAGCTTAAACCTTGTTGGAAAACGTGTGTAAGATAAAAGAAATCTTGAAAGAAATTGGCCACAAATACCATTTTAAAATACAATATCTAAAACTGTACAGAAACTTTATAATAAACTTCAGTTTAGAAAGAGAGAAATTGCAACTGGAATGTGAAAGATGAAAGGAAACTCAGTGGTAGAAACAGAATTCTGAGGCCTTACCTAGTTCTCTTTGAGGTGAATGATTAATGAAACATGAGCAAATGAGGAAATTTAATACCTCACTTTTCAAAAATTCACAGATGTTTCTTGGGCAGCCTATCAGAATTTTAAAAAAAGTAAAAGAAAAGAAAAGAAAAGAAAGGGAATTCTTTTTAATTTTGTAATAGGGTAGGTCTAACAGTCACATTATAGAAAGGCAGCTAAGATGCTGATGAGTAGGGGTAGTGTCTGGGAAACATAATGAAATTGAGTTTTCTTTTGTTTGGAGAGAAGGAGGCAGCACTGCATCATAACTTTCTGCCCCTTATGTGGTTATTATGACGGATGCCTAGACACCATCCGTAGCTTGCTCAGGCTAAATGAACTAAGCAGATTCTGAAACTTATGGCCTAAGAAAAAATATCTTAAACCTCTGGTCAAATGAGACGCTTGGGAAATAAGTGAGCCATAAGGAGATATTTCTGCTTCTGCTAGTGGGGAAACATAGTAACTAACCCAAAAGAGCCCTAGATAAAGATTTTCACTTCCTATAGCAGTGTTCCCATAGCATGCTATGCCTTAGGGAAGGCATGTGAAACACAAAGCAGGAAAGATTCTTTTTTTCCACCATATGGTTTAAAATGCTTAGGCTCCTAAGGGAAACTAACTGTTGGCATACAGGAAGAAATGGGGGAGAAAACAGTATGAGAAAGTTAGGTGTTACTTGCTTCCACCCACTCATTATGCTCTGTCCTTCAGATCAGAACAGATTCTCTGGGATGGTAGAGCAAAATGAGATTCAGAGAAAACATGAGAGCAGAAATGGGGGTAAATCCCAGAGGAAGGGGGCACACCTCCCTGGGCCAAGTACCAGGAAGCGGTAAACCAGCAGATACATTTATAGCATTGGAAAGTAGAGTCTTGTGCCCTGCAGTGAGGTAGCAAGGCCAATTGGAGGAGAAGTAGGGGTGCTGGATCTACCCTGGGCATAAGCAATAAAGGAGTGCAACGTCTGACAAAAATTTAACAACAGCAATAAAACCAACTAGAAGGCTACTTTTTAATAATCACCATGTGCAGGTTATTATAAACAGTGTCAGTAATAAAATGCTTCTCCCAAATAAAATATTTACTTAGTCTAAGTTCTAAATAATTGCTATAATGTTGAGTTTTAATAATATTTACATAAACTTAAACTTAGTTCATACTTTTGTTAAACTTATCTTTTATTATGTATTGCATTCTGCATAGAAGTTTTGAAGTGAACTCCCAGTTATTCCATTGCTCTGCAGTGGGTTGATGGTAGTCCCCTAAAAAGATATGACCATGTCCCAACTCCCACAACTTGTGAATGTTACCCTATTTGGAAAAAGAATCTCTGCAGATGTAATTAAGGATCTTGAGATGAGACCATCATGGATTACTGAGTTAGGGGGACCAATGACAATTACTTTTATAAGAGACACACAGGAGAGAGACATAGAGAGAAGTGGAGAAGTTCATATACAGACAGAGGCAGAGATTGTAGTGATGCAGCCAGAAGCCCAGGCATGCTGACAGCCACCGGGAGCTGGAAGAGGCAAGGGGCAGAATCTCCCCTAGAGTTTGTGGAGGGAATGCGGCTCTATCAACACCTTGATTTTAAACTTCTGGCCTTCAGAACTGTGAAATAATTTCTTTCTATTGTTTTAAGCCAACAAGCAATTTGATAGAGCAGCTCTAGGAAACTATTACAACCCCCAACTCACATACTTATCTATAAACAAATTCATTCCTAGGGTAGCCTTTAGAGTTATGCTACTTCTCTTCTGCATCAGTTGATGACTCCACATACCACCTTTATACAGAATATTCCAAACAGACAGTGATAACACAGTGATTATAAAAGCAAGGAAACTAGAATTACTTCACTTCTGCCATAATGTACGACTAATGAAATATTTATTTTTGCTTAAAATTTAAAAGAGTGAAATACAGCATGAACTATGAAGTGTAATATTTTTATTTGGTAAGTATACATTTTAGTTCATAACTGAAATATTTTACTGAATTTAAGTAACGTATTTAATATTTAAAATTTTTATCTTTTCTTATAATTATGAAATTATAATAGTGTTAATCACAGCAATAGAGTGTTATTTATTTTAATTTTTTCCCCTTTTCTCCTACATAAATTAAAGTAATTTAAAAAGTACAAATCCACTACATTTTTTTCTTTTTTGTATTGTCATTTTTATGATTTACTTTTTTTTTTTTTTAATTGGGGGAAAACTACAAAGCATTTACAGTACAATGTTTACAGTCACAATTTGTAGTGAGCTGATTTCCCAAAATATATTACCACTCAAGTTGACTTATCTTGTTACATTCAAAA
>CAUYMX010018488.1:0-18398 GCA_963573855.1 Lepilemur septentrionalis | reverse complement strand
GTATTTGTAAAACTTTAGATTGTAAAAATTTCTGTTAAAGTGAATATATGTTTAACTGTTCAGATATTAATTACTACTTATTTAGAAACTCATTGATCTGCTAACAAGTGGAACAGAGCCCTTTTACCAAATCCCTCTGTGTGCAGAGATAAAAGAATTAATTATTATTTCTCTCTTCTCTCTGGTTAAAGCCTTTATAAAATCTTATTTTTCATTTTACTTTTACACCACAACTTGTTTAAATTTTTTTTTTTTTTTTTTTTTTGAGACAGAGTCTCACACTGTTGCCCAGGCTAGAGTGCCGTGGCGTCAGCCTAGCTCACAGCAACCTCAAACTCCTGGGCTCAAGGGATCCTTCTGCCGCAGCCTCCCGAGTAGCTGGGACTACAGGCATGCGCCACCATGCCCGGCTAATTTTTCTGTATATATTTTTTTTAGTTGGCCAATTAATTTCTTTCTATTTATAGTAGAGACGAGGTCTCACTCTTGCTCAGGCTAGTTTGGAACTCCTGACCTTGAGTGATCCGTCCGCCTCGGCCTCCCAGAGTGCTAGGATTACAGGCGTGAGCCACCGCGCCCGGCCACAACTTTTTAAAATTTTGTCACTATTGTATTGCAGAGGACATTGCTGTTCATGTCTCCCTGTGTACACGAGGGGGAGTTTCTCTGGGCTGTATATGTAGGGGAGTGTGTACCTATCACATTCAATTTTTGTTTCACATTCTTGTATCTAATGCTCACCGCTGCATAACATAACTCCCTGGAGTTGGTTTCCTTGGTCCCTGACTCTTCTCTTCAGTGCCTGTTTTCTCTCCATTTACAGACGGGC
The DNA here is from genome assembly GCA_963573855.1 of Lepilemur septentrionalis. Lineage (NCBI taxonomy): Eukaryota > Metazoa > Chordata > Mammalia > Primates > Lepilemuridae > Lepilemur > Lepilemur septentrionalis. Next base: position 17,569 of record CAUYMX010018488.1, on the reverse strand, counting down.
CAAGGTTGCTCGAGTGATCGGTTTACTGGCCTCACACACAACTGAGCTCCAGGAAAATACACCTGTTATCGAGGTAATTTCTTTTATTACTGAAATGTTATGAATGACAAAAAGATTGTTCTTGATTTTGTAATTTAGAACATGCAGCTTTCATTGATCAGCACTTAATTTTTCTTTGTGGAATTGTGGCAATTGTTATAAAACGATCACCTCCACAGACTATAGGCCTAAGCACAACAGCTCATTTACAACATAGTCTGTTATTAAAAGTGGTTTGGCAGAGTTAACAAGGCTCGGGAACTCTCCTCATTGTCATTTCATTTATTTTTGGATAATGCTTGTTTCATTGCTAGTTTTCTTGTAGTCTGTCCAACATTTCATTGTAATCAATGTATTTTCTAGTGAAAGCATAGCTCCTAATTTAAATTAAAAATGTTTTGGCTTTTTATCTTGAATTTAATGTTTTCATCCTCACCAGTTGTCAATTATTTCTTGACAACTGATCTCAGTATTTAATGGCCATGCACACACTAAAGATATTTCTTAATATTAGCTATTTCTTTCAAACATTGATATACTGGTAAGACTTTCTTATTTAGTTAACCAGTAACTCCAACTCCTGTGAAGTGAATGCTACCATTGTACTGCCTAGTTGAATGTCCTTGGATGCTAAAATCTCCTTTCCACCTATTCTGTTAATATATATTGCACTTATTTGGTAATAGATTTTTATCCCTTGGACTAGGAGAAGCATAAGGGTTAAAATAGACCAAAACAGACAGACAGACAAAATCCAGGGCTTTTAGGGGAAAGGGCAAGAACTCCTGAAGGAAGGAAAAAAGGGGTAAGGAGAGGGGATTTGTAGAGCTGAAGGTGGTGGTGTGGTATTTGGAGGTTGAAGAGAAATTGTCTAACCAAATACTGTCTGATAGAACTTGGAAATTTTCCAGTGCTGGAAAATCTTCTGCAGTAGTCTGCCTTGGACAGTAGCCTGTCTCCCACAGTCTGGGACTATCTCCCATAAATGAGAGATTAATCTCACTGTACTTCCTTTGCTTACAATTCTATGTCTGCTCCCTGCAAACTGTTGGATCACTGATCTACTAGGAAAAATGTTACTAAGCCTGAGCTTTCCCTTTCTTTCTGGAACTAAAAGAAATGAATTATGACCTATATATGATTGCGGATCATTCCCACCTTGACTCCCAGAGATGTGTAAAGTAGATTTTTACCTAAAAGACTGAGCAGATAGGGCAGTGTCACCAAGAAGATGAGAAGGCTTAGAATCTGAAAAGTGGGGGTTCCTTCCGATAGCTAAGAGCAAAAGGTGTCCAATGAGACAGAGTGGCTGTAGGAGATGGGAAAGAACTTAAAGAAAAGTATAAAACAAAGTCCTGAGATTTTTACAGGGTATTCTTGGATAACCAGATCATGCATTCACTGCTCAGGAGCTGTGTACCATTCACATCCTCTGAATGTGTAAAATTTGACTATTGAATTAAATTATTCAGTAGTTACAATAATAAGTAGGATGGATACTTTAGGAAGCTGAGTTAATGAATTTGAAGATCAGCAGGGGGGATTCTCTTATGAGTCAGAAAAAAAAGATGATAAAAATTATGAACTAAAAAGGCATAGATGTTAGTTGCAAAAGATCTATTGTACTGTCTAATATGGTAGCCACTATCCATCAGTGGGTACTAAGCCCTTGAAGAACAGCTAATCCAAATTGAGATGAACTGCAAGTGGAAAACACCTACTAGATGTTGAAGACTCGACATGAAAAAAAAATGTAAAGTATCTGTAATTTAAAAAATACTAATATATTTTACATTTTCAAATAATAATTTAGATGTATTTGGTTAAATAAGTTATTAAAATTTCACACATTTTATTTTTTAATGTGGCTACTAAGAAATTTAAAATTACTCATATGGTTTGAATTATATTTCTGTTGAACAGCTCTATGATAAACATAATGGGATTTTCAGAAAGAGATCAAGCAAACAGAAGTGAAATAATTGTGAAAGAAATAGTAGAAGAAAATTTCACCCTGAACTGAAGGAAGACTGAAATCTTTAGATGAAAGATCTCACCAAATGTCAGGCAAAACGTTGAAAAAAGATTTATATTTAGACATATTCTGGTGAAATATGTAGTTTCAAAGAGAAAAAAATAAAAGGCCAAAAATCAGGTTATAAACAAAGAAAAGCAAATGAGATTTACATTTAATTTATTTGTAACGTGAAAGGCTACAAAAAGGAGAAAACAGTGGAATAACACTTAAGGGATTGTGTGATCTTAAGTTTCTCTATACAGCTATCATATTGCCTATTTGTCAGGACAGAACACATTTTCAGAAATTCAGGGACTCAATCTGAATTTTACCAACATTTCAAAAAAAAATTTTTTTTCCTTGAGCAAATCGTAGCTGCCTAAAAACAATGTTAAGACAAAGTACAGAATAAACAAATTTAAACAAACGAGTATTAAAATTTAACTCTAACATCTGTTAATGTTGTGAAGCTTAATCTGGAAAGAATGGATTCTTGAAAAAGAATATATATAGTGTTAAAAAATTAATAACATGGAAATGATTTCTACATTTAAAAAGATCTATCAGGGTAGGGGAACGGAGTAGAAAAAGGCAAGTTCTTATTTTGTTCTAGAATGTCATAGATACTGTTACATTCTTGACATTGATCTCTTTCATTCATTTATTTCACAAATATTTGTCAGTACTTGTGTATACACAAGGCACTTTCTAGGCACTGGGGTATAGTGTTGAACAATATAGGTAGAAATCTAGTGTGGGAAGAGAGATAAATATATAAAATGTCAGGTGCTGATAGATGCTATGAAAAAGAACCTCTGTAATATTCTGAAATAAAAAAAGAAAAAGACAAAGTAGGATAATGGGGTTTAGAAATGATGAGTGGTCATGGTTCTTTTTTTAGATAGGTTGTCAGGGAAAGCCTTCGATAGAAACATTCAAGCATAGACCTGAAGGAGGTGAGGGAACAAGCTATACTACCTGGGGGAAGAGCATTCCAGGCAGGGGGAATAGCAGTTGCAAAGGTCTGGAGGTAGAAAAGTGGTTGGCATGTTTCAAGGAACAGAAAGTGAGTGCATCTGGGACTGAGTGAGAGGGGAACAGTGGAGGAGGTAAAATTATTGAGGTATCCAGGGGCTAGATCATATAGAGCCTTGCTATATATCATGGTAAGTAAGGATTTGGGATTTTATTCAGAGTGAGATGGGAGGCCATTGGAGGATTGTGAGCAGAGGCGTGCCTTGATGTGGCTTATGTTTGAAAAAGATCACCGTATCTATTAACTATTACAGGGATGGGGCACGGTAGAATCAGACTGGTTTAGGAGGTGAGAGAGGATAGTGACTTGGACTAGATACACCCACACACACGTTTGCATGCACATGCCCATATGCATTTTACCTGGGTAGAGTTTGAAGAATGTTGACAGATTTGCTGATTGCTACAATGATATTTAAAGGCAAGCTTTAATAACCAAGAAGTCTGGCCAGTGTAAATTCTAATATTCAGTATTTAAAATGCTAAGTCAAATGCAAATCAAAACCAAAATGAATTATCAGGATAGTCACCCAGATTGGCAAAAATTGAAAAGCTTTACAAGCCTAAATGTTGGTGAGGAAGAAGAAACTCTCATTTTTTGCTGATGGGAATGAGAAAAAGCAAAGCCATTCTGGAAAACATTGGCCATGTCTCCTAAAGCTGAATACATCTCTCTGTGTGTAACCCAGCATCCACTATGCTATAACCCAATGTGCCAAATGACGTGTATAAGAATACATATTCACTGGATTATTTGTAACAGCCCCACATTTAAAAAATTAAAAAAAATTCATTTTTTTTTGGAGACAGCTCTTGCTCTGTCACCCAGGCTAGAGTGGAGTGGTGTGACTATAGCTCACTGCAACCTCAAACTCCTGGCTCAAGCAATCCCTCCTGCCTTAGCCTCTTGAGTAGCTAGGACTACAGGCATGTGCCACTATACCCAGCTAATTTTTAAATTTTTTGTATAGACAGGATCTTACATTGTTGCCCAGGCTGGTCTCGAACTCCTGACCTCAAGTGATCCTCCCGCCTTGGCCTCCTAAAGTGCTAGATTACTGGCATGAGCCACCATGCCTGGCCAATATAAGAGCCCTATGTTTAAAATAACCTGTGTATCCATCAACAGTAGCCTGGACAAAGTGTGGCATGTTCACACAGCAGAATACTAAATAGCATTGAGGATAATGAACCATAGCATGAGGCAATGGCCCGAATGAATCTCATGGTCATAGGCACTTGTGCTAAACATCAGTGGGACATTTCCTGGGAAAGACTGATCTATATATTCAGGAATGTCCTAGGGCTGTGATGGTTTTTACCTAAAGGGTCAGCTCCCCCTTGGGCCAGACATGATGGGGGAGAGGTGATTGATTAGAGGTAGATGTCCTGGAAGGGGTCTGGAGATGAGGGGTGGCTTGTGGCATAGAGTGTGGGGAAGACAGGCCAGAGGCCAAGTCTGGAGCTTAAAAGGCTGCCCACACCCCCTGTGGGGTCCTTGTGCATGGGACTCCCTGTGGCAGTGGCTGGGAGATAGTATGATCTGCTGCTGTAGGACTTCTCAAGGGACTGGGCAGAAGGCATCTGTAGTTACCTGGGACCTGTCGCCCTGGGTGAGTTATTCCCTTCACTCCTGGCTCCATGCTCTGCCCTGGTCCTCCTGGTACTTGGCGTTGCTGTTTCTACCACCACCGAGGAAGTTTGGCCCAGCAGTTCCTGAACTACTTTTGTTGCTTGCACTCACTTAAGTTGAGTTCTTTGGCCAGTGTATGTTCTCCAAGTGTTTCTCCTACTCCATTTACTCTTCCTTTTTTCTATTCCCGATGCTGCCTCCATGGAGAGGAGGAGGGGGTGGGTGTTCATTCTTGAAGTTCTTGTATCTTTTTTTCCTGCACTGTCCCCTTCCTGGGCATTTGTGATGTTTTATTAATTTTAAATGCAAGAACCTGGGAAAAAGCATACTTATTTCATTAAAAAAAAGTAATCTTGTATATTTAGCTATCTGGCAAACTGTTTTGAATTAAGCGTAATGTATTGCGAACTAAATTTGGCTGGATAATGAGGAGTTTACATCATAACTTAAAACCGTACCAGGAGCTCTTTTGAGATGCCATCTTTATTTTTTTATTTCTCAAAACACTTTTTGGTTCTTTAATTCCTGCTATGGACAATTGGCTTTGATAATTTAAGTAGCCACTAGAGGTCACTCACGCATTGGAAAAAAAGTTGCACAGTTTTAAGAATTTATCTTTCAACTTCCAGAAGAAGCAGGATCCGTGAAGGCTTGGCTGTATACGGTACCGTGTTTCATCTTTTTCCTGGGTTTAGAAGTTTCTGCTACACGAAATGTGGTTCTATTCTGTTAGTGATTGTTACCATTAGAGATTGTTGAAACTATTGAAAACTGTGAAAGCTTCTCCAGAAAAATGCAGAGTCAACACCTTGCATATTTTTTTAGGTGATTCAGAAACCCTGTAGAAGCTATTGGTGAACTCTATGTTCAATGACATCAGGTTTCCGTAAAACTCACAATTCAGTGTTTGTAGGTATTTTTTCAGTAAATCATTAATAAAATTTCAAGGGTGAAATGAATTCTGATTTTTCCAGTAGGTTTACTATAAGTAGACAATAAAAATTGTGGTTAAAGACCCTACAAATGGCTGTGCACGGTGGCTCACATCTGTAATCCTAGCACTCTGGGAGGCCGAGGTGGGCAGATCCTTTGAGCTCAGGAGTTCGAGACCAGCCTGAGCAAGAGCAAGACCCCGTCTCTACTAAAAAATAGAAAGAAATCAATTGGCCAACTAAAAATACATAGAAAAAATTAGCCGGGCATGGTGGTGCACACCTGTAGTCCCAGCTACTCAGGAGACTGAGGCAGGAGGATCGCTTGAGCCCAGGAGTTTGATGTTGCTGTGAGCTAGGCTGATGCCACGGCACTCTAGCCCTGGCAACAGAGTGAGACTCTGTCTAAAAAAAAAAAAAAAAAAGATCTTACAAACATTATAAAAGTATACATAGCACCACATTTTGTCATTCACCTTTGTAGCCCACAGTGCCAAGTCAGCAAAGTGATGTGCGTGTTGGACCCTCAGTCAATGCTGAAGGAGCTCATGAGTGATTATAAGAATGTTAGGAGAGTGTGATGGTGTAATTTGTTACAAAGAGACAGAAGAAAAGGAGGAAACAAATCTATTTTACTCTTATTATGATATGATTTAAGTCTCTTTCATCTTATTCTCTAATCAGTGGCTACAGAAAAGAACTGGTCATGATCTTCTGCATGCATTTAGAAGCATTTTTTTACTACTTTATCTCTCCCACAGACAAATAGAGTCATCTGAAGATTATTTTCCAAGATAACACATTTGCCACTCTGTAATTATTGTGGTTCTTATGTGTAATAATTTTGAGAAATATTTTCAGTATTATGTTACATGTATGTAGTCTCGAGCATGCAGTGGATATAGTTTATGAAATTGAATATAGACACATAAAATTCTAAAACTGAAAGGAATATTAACAGACATTCTAAGCTAAACCTCTTCGTTGAAATTTTTTATTATGAAACTAGGGAGACTAGAATCATGAAGCAGCATCACTCACTCCTAGCAGTTATCACCACTTTGCCAGTCTTGTTTCACCTCTCTTTCCTGCTTCCACTCCCCCTCTCCTCCCTTTTGCTCCCTCTTCTCTGTTTCTTTCCCTTGCTGGAGTATTTTCTTATTTTATTTCAAATTATTAAGAAGACATAAATGTTTTTGTTACACGGTTACCTCGTATAATGCTTAAGTTAGGCTTTTAGTGTGCCCGTCATGAGAATATTGTGCATTGTACCCTATAAGTTTTTACCCCTCGTCACCTCCCACTCTCCCCCCTTCTTGGTTTCCAATGTCCTTTACATCTCTTTGTGCCTGTGTGTGCCCATGATTTAGCTCCCAATTATTAGTACATGTGATTTTTTCATTCCTGAGATATTTCACTTAGGAGAATGGTCTCCATTTCCATCCAGGTTGCTGCAAAAGACATTATTTCATTCCTTTTTATAGCTGAGTAGTATTCTTGCTGGAATATTTTAAATAAAATCATGTCATTTTACTCATAAATATATTTTTCTTTTTTTCTTATTTATTTCTTTATTTTGAGACAGAGTCTCTGTCACTCAGGCTACAGTGCAGTGGTATCATTATAGCTCACTGAAGCCTCCAATTCCTAGGCTACAGTCATCCTTCCAAATAGCTGGGTCTGTAGGCATGCACCACCATACCTGGCTAATTTTTTCTATTTTTAGTGGAAACAGGGTCTTACTCTTGCTCAGGCTGGTCTTGAACCCCTGGCCTCAAGTGATCTTTCTGCCTCGGCCTCCCAGAGTGCTAGGATTATAGGCATGAGCTATTGCACTTGGCCCATAAATATATTTTTCTAACAGAAAAGAATTTAAAAAAGCATAACCATGGTTCTATTATCACACCCCACAAAATCAACAGTGGTTCTTGAATATGATCTAATACCAGTGTTCAGATTTTCTTGATGGTCTCATACATATCATTTTGTAATTTTTGAGCCGGCATTGAAACAAGGTCCTGTGTTATGTTAAGATGATATGTATTAAGTCTCTTAATTCCAAACATTTCCTTGTCTATTATTTTTTAGCATCATTTATTTATTAAAGACATACTGTCATTTGTCTAAGATAAGGCTAGAATGTCAGAAATTTTATCGCACCCTTTTGGTGTTATTTTGCGTCGTCCTTTATCCCCTGTCTTTCCTGTAGACTGCTGCTGAGATGTAGACCCTTGATTATATTCAAGTTCAGTGCTGTTTTGAGGGGTGGGCAGGGAGGGGAATAGGAATTCTTCATAGTTGGTGCCCTGTATTTCCTGTTGCCTCATAGAGGCACATAATGTCTAGTTGTTTCACTATTAATGGGGCTAAGATTGACCACTAGAGTCAGATGTTGTCAGCTTTATTATCAATATTCCCATTACCCTTTTATTTAATAGCTTTAGCATCGATTGGTCATTGTCTAGATGAAGTAATCCTTTAGGGTTGCAAAATGATAATTCTCTTATTCTGTAATTCCTTTTCTATTTATAGTCAGAAGTTCTTCTTACGGAAGAGCTTTCCCTGATCAACTCTTTGGTTACCCTAAGGTATAGTTTGTTTAGCAAGACAGGATTAATGCTTGATTGTTTCTCTTCATAGGTCAATTTTCAGAATGAATTGGTGCCTTAGTAATCTCCATTAAGTGTCCAATGAGAGTTCATTTGTATTGTTAAGAACTTACAGATTTATGTACATATATTTATATATTCTAGTTGTTTACAGTCATTAGTCTTTTTGATACTTAAATTGTTTGATCTCCATCCTCTGAGAATCATTTAAGTTTGGTCCTTCTTCCCTTTGACATAACCCTCCTACTGTGTCTGATGATTGGCTTGCTTTCTGGCAGTGAGACAGGCTTATCTTGAGAATAGTCAGCCCCTAGTTCTGAAAAAACTTCTACAAGGAACCTTGTTTATGCTTAGTTAGAAGTAGTATTTAGAGAACACAATCTGGGTAGGGCTGCTCAGTGCTACTAGGGTTGTTATTTCTTCTAGAACATTTCAGAGGTCAGAGCTAGGAAAAAATTTTTAAAAAGAATAATTACAAGTTCATTCATACTGATACTTCCAATTCAAATTTAATATTAGAATTTTTATCTTTTTGATTTAAAATTTTTATTTTTTGGAGGGGAGGGGCATACCTCTAACCCTTGCCAGGGAGAGGCAAAGATATAAAATGTAGCCAAAATGTTTGTACTCTCATAATTTCCTGAAATAAAAAAAATTTTAATTTTTCTTCTCATAGGCTAACTGATGGCCACTGATGACTGTAACATAATTTTTTAGCCTATAGTTTAGAATAGTTTAAAAATAGTAATAAAATTATTATTATTAAAAGCAAAACTACAAAGTACATTTTAAGATATTTTGTATCCTTATTTTGGTCCTTGGAATATAACCCACAAGACAGTATGTATCAAAATACTGAATTTTAAAGTCGATTTAAATAATCCTTCACTTTGTACTTCTGTCACCAATATGTATAGTTATGTATGTTTTTAATTTGTTGTAAATATTTAGGGAGTACTTTGTGCTTTCTTTTTAGTTTAAAAATTATTCTTTTTTATTGAAATGTTACAAATATACAGGAATATATACAAAACATAAATGTACTGCTTAATGAATTATCACAAAGTAAGAACCAAGGAAACTGCCCCTGGGTCAAGAGACAGAACACTGACTAGAATATTGCAAGCACAGCAGGGGACCCCCTGTGCCCTCTCCCAAGCTAGTGCAAAGGAAGTTACTACTGTAGTTTCTAATATGATTATCTTGCCTGCTTTTGAATGTTAGTTAAATTAAGTTATATGTATATTTCCGTATCTGGCATCTTTTATTCCATGTTGCGTTTGTGGAATTTATCTTATTGTATCCTTATGTACCTGTGGCTCATTTTTATTGCGTGAGTATACCACGTGACTTTTGATGGACATTTGAATCGTTTTCTATATGTGGCTATTATAAATCTTGTACACAAACAAATATCACACGTTCTCACTTAAAAGAGGGAGCTACATAATGTGTACACATGGAAGCAGAGTGTGAAACGAAGGACAGAGAGACTCGGGTAGAGAGTCGGAGTGGGGTGCATGATGGGGAGTTGCTTGGTGGGTACAGTGTGTCATGTGTGTTGCTTCAGTGATGTATGTTCTAAAGGCCCTGACTTCTCCACAATGCATGCGATATGTCAGTGTAACAAAATTGCACTTGTACCCCATGAATATATGCAAATAAAAAGTAGGAAAAAAAATCTTGCATACACATTTTGATGCACTTGTGCAAGTTTTCTGTTGGCTGTGGCTAGGAGTAGAATTATAGGTTATAGGATATGCATATGTTCAACTTTAGAGGCAATCTAAACCATTTCCCAAAAGGGTTGTATAAATTTAAAATCCTTCAACCATGGAAGAGAATTTTCTCTGCTTTCTATTCTCATTAATACTTGGTATTGGAATAAGATCATGTTAAATAAGTATTGACCAGTTTCTTCTTTGTTTTTAATGTTAGTAGGTGTTGGATTTGGTTATACGGTATCTGTAGGCATGATCATGTTTCTTCCTGTCTTTATTATAAACAGGTAGATTATATTAATGGACTTCCTAAAATTAAATCACCCTAGCGTTTTTAGAGGAAACTCTATTTGGCTCATATTTTTGTAAGGTAATGTTGGAGTCTCTTTGCTAATATTTCTTATAGAATTGTTTCTTCCTCTTTTTTGGCCTCATGACATCAATTTCTTGGAGAGTCCAAGCCATTTGTCTTGTGGAACGTTCCACGTTCCAGATTTGTCTGCTTGTTTTTTCTTGCTAAACTTGTTCCTCAATTTCCTATAAACTGCAAGTTAGGTCTAAAAGCTTGATTAGATTTAGATTAAATCTTTTTTTTGTGGGAGGAGAAGGATATATTATAGGTGATGTTGGGCATCCATTTTTCAGCACATCAGGAAGCATGTAGTGTCAGGTTTTCCCTTATTAGTTGCACTTAACTTTGATCATGGGATTAAAGGGCTGCTGCCCAATGACTCCACTGTAACGGTACAGTTTTTCCTTGGCAGTGCCACTTTCACTGTCAGGTGATACACACAATAAGAAAATAATTTGGAAAATTATGTAGTTTATAACTCTCCTGTTTTAACATTTTTCTAAATGAAAACATAGAATTTTAGTTCAGGAAACGTTAATCATCGTATTAACTATCGTTACCATTACATTTTTCACTTCCCATTTTTAAAAGATGATTACTTCACTAAATTCACTGTGTTAGGCAACATTATTGCCATTATTGTCTTGAAATTCAATTTAATTTAAAAATTTATACTTCATGTCTTAATTTTTTTTGTGGGATAATCACATTTTGTGATTTAGTTCTTTGAAAGAGTGAAATCTCCTAAGAATTATTTACTTAAGAGTATTGACACTATGTTATTTAGCTTTCTATTGAACTGGTTTTATAATTGAATTTTATGGTAACCAGTGAGTACATGGTGATTTGAAGCATTGTTGACTTACTTAGCTTTCTCAACGTTGTGTGCTTTTGGAACTCTAAACACAGTGTGAGGTAGAGGTGATTGGCTGTTCCTCCTACTTTAAAGGTTGTTTAAAAGGTGCTCCACTTTGGGCTCTTGCTTGCATTAAGCTGCACACTTACATCACTTCCTCTTCTGTCCCTGGTGGCTTGAGTAGTTTAGCTTTTTATTGCTAGAATAACTACGTACAGTAAGTTTTGTCATGGTCCTTATTTCTGTAGTCCTGGTCTTGAACTCCTGACCTTGAGCTATCCCCCCCGCCTCGGCCTCCCAGAGTGCTAGGATTACAGGCGTGAGCCACTGCGCCTGGCCTTCTTATTTCTGTAGTCCTAATTTTCAACTTATAACTTTTTTTGAAGAACAGCTGGTACTTGTTGCACTTTCTGGGATGTATTTTATGTACACATGTGGACTTGTTTTTCCCTATAGTTTTCCGTGTAGCATTTATTATGATTTTGTAAATAATCTAATTAAAAATTAATGTATGATCTTCTAATTATGGCAATTTATTAATAGCTATTTAGATAATCTTGAAAATCCTCCCACAGCAAAAAAACAAAACAAAACAAAAAGAACAAAGCTAGAAATGCAGGATAATATGTAACAAAAAGACTTTGGAATATATAGCTGAATGGACAAGAAAGAGCAATTCTCAAAAGTCAGAAATGGGGAGTAGGGGGGAACTGAAATCTGAAATGGTAAGACTCTGAGGCTGTGTGGGACACGATGGAATGGTGGTTATTGCTGTACAGTTTTGAGGTTTGGTATAATTTAAGAATAGAAGACAAAGCCTTAGGTTTACCTGAAACTGTTAGTTGGAACTAAGACCCATGAAGAGTTATCCTTTTAATAAAATCGGCAATTTGGAAAAAAAAAAAAGCAACTCACCTATCTGCATAGATGTAACAAGGAAGTTTGGTGATTTTTATCTTCATCTCTAGAAAGAGAAATAAGTCTTCCATATAAATTGTAATTAGTTTTTTGTTTCATTCATGTTTGAGGTATAAATTTATACTTCTCTGAAACTGAGAAATTAACATAAAAATCAGACCTGGGCTCCTGGTTCTGGTAATAGTTGAGGATCATGGGCTAATCCTTCTACCAATAACAATAATAAATATGGACAGAATATAAAAACAAAAATAGGTAGAAACTGAAGGCAACACAGTTCTTGAAAGAAGGGAAATAACTTAGGTGACCTGTACTTTGAACTGGCTTATCCTTCTGCAGGTGCTCTGAGTTCACACAAAAGGAATAGAGTTCAGGCCAAAAGTGACCCTCTTACTGAGCCAAGGAACTGAGGTTGGAATGTGGCCCCGCTGGGTAGATGGGAGGGGTCGGGGGAGAAAATGAATGGAGAAAATCTTAGCAATAGCAGATCACAAAATATGTATACAAGTTCCTCCACAGTCATTGGCTAACTTTGAAACTGTGCAAGTGCTGAGTGATACCCCATGGAACCTGGCAGAAAGCAGCAGCTGGAAAGTTAAAGAGTTGAGTAGAAATTTTAGCAGTTGCCCAGTGCTGGGGAGATAGAGTTTGAAGGTTAGGTCCCACCAAGTTAAGAGGGGCTTGGCAAATACCTTGGGCTTTCTATTAAAATTTGAGAAGGGTTACACCTTATGACTAAGTATCATGCCCCAAAACTAAGGGCTATACCCTAGGACTAACAAACAAGAAAAAGTGGTTCTAACCAAAGCAAAAAACCAAACCTTCACAGGATTGAGGTGATTGGCAGGTCTTTTATTGTTTGCCAGACCAAAACTCAGTACTTTGTCGAGGAAAATAAGATTATCCAGAGTCTTCAGTATGTATCCACAAGATTCAGAAGAGAAGCTTTTGGTGACCCTGGGTTGGACGAAGAGTTCTTAGACTTGACACCAAAAGCATAATCTATAAAAGGAAAGAGTTGATAAATTGGACTTCATCAAAATTAAAAACTTTTGCTCTGCCAAAGACCTGGGTAAAATGATGAAAAGACAACCTAGATACATGGAGAAGATATTTTCAAACTACCTGTCTGGCAAAGGACTCATGTGGAATGTGTCTCAAAACTCAACAGTCAATGTCCAATTTGAAAATGGGGCCGGTTGCTGTGGCTTATGCCTGTAACACCAGCACTTTGGGAGGTTGAGGCAGGAAGATCACTTGAGGCCAGGAGTTTGAGACCAGCTGAGCGCCGTAGTGAGAATCATTGTTTGATGTTTTTGAAATAAGCAGATAAAAGTTCAGTGAGAACATGGAAGATCTGAAGAATATAAATGAAATTGAGCCAATTAACATTTATGGAACACTAGTTTCCACTACTCTAAAATACCTTCATTTTGAAGGCACTCTGTATAGTCGCTAAGACCATATTCTTGACCACAAAACATTATAACAAAGGATTGAAATCATTAAGCATATATTCTCTGACCACAATGGAATTAAATTAGAAATTGATAATAAGAGGAAATCTAGAAAATCTGCCAAATGTTGGGAAAAGAAGAAAAATGCTTGGAAGTATCAATGAAGACTCTCAAGAGGATTTAGAAAATATTTTAAACTGAATGATAAGGTACACCCAACATATCAAAATTGTTGTGATGCTACTAAAGTAGGATAAGAAAGAGAGAATTCATAGCTTGAAAAGTGCATTCTGTAACAATAGTTCTGAAAACTGTGTGTCACTATTTTTTTTTTTTTTTTTTTGAGATAGAGTCTCACTCTGTTGCCTGGGCTAGAGTGCTGTGGCGTCAGCCTAGCTCACAGCAACCTCAAAGTCCTGGGCTCAAGCAATCCTCCTGTCTTAGCCTCCCGAGGAGCTGGGACTACAATCATGTGCCACCATGCCTTGCTAATTTTTTCTATATATTTTTAGTTGGCCAATTAATTTCTTTCTATTTTTTAGTAGAGACGGGGTCTCGCTCTTGCTCAGGCTGGTTTCAAACTTCTGACCTTGAGCAATCCTCCCACCTCGGCCTCCCAGAGTGCTAGGATTACAGGCGTGAGCCACCGCGGCCGGCCCGAAAACTGTGTATCACTATTACCTGGAAGGTCACTGCTCAACACCTAAGTGGACATACAGGAACAACATTTATCGGGTGTTGGGCACACAGGAGAGGGGAGGAGGGGATGGGTATATACATACTTAATGAGTGTGATGCACACTGTCTGGGGGATGGTCATGCTTGAAGCTCCGACTCGACGGGGATGGGGGGCAAGGGCAATATACGTAAACTTAACATTTGTATCCTTATAATATGCTGAAAAAAAATCAGATTGTTGGTCCTCACCTGCAAAGTTTCTCATTCAACAGGTCTGGAGTGGGACACAACAGTTTGCATTTCTAGTAAGTTCTCAGGTGGTGGTTTTTTATTTTATTTTTTTATTTTTTTGAGACAGAGTTTTACTCTGTCACCCTGGCTAGAGTGCTGTGACATTATTATAGCTCGCTGTAGCTTCAAACTCCTGGGCTCAAGTGATTCTCCTGCGCCAGCCTGCCACGTGGCTGGGACTACAGCCATGTGCCACCATGCCGGGCTTATTTTTGATGCTACTGATTCAAAGACTATTATTTTGAGAACTATTATATTAGAAATTGAGTGTTTTAAGTTCCAGTTTAAGAAGCTAGAAAAGGGAGAGCAAATTAAACCCAATGCAATTCAAATAAAGAGGAAAATAAAAATGAGAGCTGAAATCAATGAACTGAAAAAGTAGCAATAGATAAAAAAAAAAAGATGAAACTAATAGTTCATATTTTGATAACTTGAGTAGAATTATTAAACTGCTGGCCAATTGGACCAACAGATAAGGAAAATACAAACCACCAATGTGTCAGGACTGAATGGGAGACAGCAGTATAAATCTAACATTCATTAAAAAGTACTAAGGGAGTAATCTGAATAACTTGATACCTACATACTTGACAGCTTAAATGAAATGGACAAGTTTCTGAATATAACTTTCTGGAAGTGATAAAAGAAAGAAAAATTTGGGGAGCCCTATATCTGTTAGTACATTATCAAAAAACTTTCCACAGGCCGGGCACGGTGGCTCACGGTTGTAATCCTAGCACTCTGGAAGGCCGAGGCGGGCGGATCGCTCAAGGTCAGGAGTTCGAGACCAGCCTGAGCAAGAGCGAGACCCCGTTTCTACTAAAAATAGAAAGAAATTAATTGGCCAACTAAAAATAGTTAGAAAAAATTAGCCGGGCATGGTGGCGAATGCCTGTAGTCCCAGCTACTTGGGAGGCTGAGGCAGGAGGATCATTTGAGGCCAGGAGTTTGAGGTTGCTGTGAGCTAGGCTGACGCCACGGCACTCTGGCCTGGGCAGCACAGTGAGACTCTGTCTCAAAAAAAAAAAACAAAAAAAAACTTCCCACAAAAACAGTTCCAGGCTTAGATAACTTCACTGATGAATTCAATGTATGTATACTGTACATATACACACCATATATACATTAATCTATATTTATACTTATTTATATTTACATTCACTCAACACTGAGTTTACTTAGCTTTATAAAATGGGAAACATAGTATGAATAACAGCATAATGGAAGTCTCATGGTGTAGTTGTAACTTGGGTGTGGTTGTGTGAGATGAGGCTGAATGGGTATGGGTCAACTCCAAGGAAGCCATCATATTTAAAATGCTTTGAAATTTATTATTCCTGAGTTTTGAGTGTTATCTGTCTTCTCATCATCTATCTGTGTCTGTGTGTCTGTCTGTCTGAATATCTAAGAGTTCTTTTTATATTCTGGATACAAATCCTGTATCCAATATGTGGATTTTCTCTGTGGCTTGTCTTTTTATTGTTTTTATAGTATCTTTAAAAAAACAATTTATTAATTTTGATGAAATCCCATTTATTAATTTTTTTCTTTTATGGATCATGCTTTTGGTGTCTTATTTAAGAAATCTTTGTCTAATTCAAGGTCGCAAAGAGTTTCTTCTGTGTTTCTTTCTAAAATTTAGTTTCAAGTTTTGTATTTGGACCTATGATCCATTTTAAGATAGTTTTGTATAGAATGTTAGGTATGGATTGAGGGTTTTTTTTGTACTTTTTATTTTTTATAAATTTTATTATATTTTAGTTCTTTTATTTTCACAGCTGAGCTAGGATTGAGGATTTTTTTGTTTTTGTTTTTTTTTTAACATTCAGTGAACAAACATTTAATGAGCACCTTCTTTGAGCCCAGTAATAGCAAAGTAAGGATAGATGATGAGGAAAACAGACATAATCCTTGTCCTCATAGGAGCTTTCTAATGGGCTATCTCAGTCTATTTGTGTTGCTATAAAGGAATACTTGAGGCTGGGTAATTTGTAAAGAAAACAGATTTATTTGGTTCACAGTTCTGCAGGCTGTACAAGAAGCACGAGGCCAGCATCTTCTGGTGAGGGCTTCAGGTTGGTTTTACTCATGGTGGAAGGTGAAGTGGAGCTGCCATGTATAGATGTATAGAGGAAGCAACAGAGAAGGGAGGTGCCAGGCTCTTTTTAACAACTAGCTCTCATGGGAACTAATAGAGTGAGAAATCACTCACACCGAGCCCAGGGCGGGCATTAATCTGTCATGAGTGATCCTCTTGCATGACCCAAACATCTCCCATTAGGCCCCACCTCCAAAATTGGGGATCAGGTTTTGACATGAGATTTGGGAGGACAAACATCCAAACCATAGCATGGGTGAAGGATATTAAACAGAGGAAGAAGATGTAATAAAGGAGACCAAGAAGGAACAGTGGTGAAGTAGAAACTCAGGAAAGTTACTTTAATGAAAGGGAAGAGAGGAGTGTGTGCCACAAAGGAGAAAATGGTCATCTTTTTAAATTAATTCTGAGAGGTAAGTTGAAAATAGACATTTCTATTGGATTTGGTAAGATGAGGGTTATTCATGACTCATAAAGAACAATTTGTTTGAAATAGAAGCCAGATTGGGGTGAGTGTATGGAAAATGAGAGGCAAGCAAGTGATGAATATGTACCTGGATAAGTTTTAGAAAAAGTTTGGCTATGAGTGTGAGGCATGTTTAAATGCTAATGGAAAAGGTTCACCCTAGGGGAACCTGCATATTGAAGATAGAGAGGGGGCAGCTAAAGGTATATAAACCTCGAAATGGGTAGAAGGGAATGAGCCAGAGTGATTGGCCTTAGAGAAGGGACAATTTATCCACTGTAACAGGAAGATTTAGAGTGTAAACGAAATAGGAGGTAAGATTTGGTTGTGGGAGAGTGAGTAATCTTCTGTCTAATGGCTTCTGACTCTGAAATACCGCAAGGCTACTACCATCAGAAGGAAGATAATGAGTACCCAAGGGATTTGAGATAGAGGAGAAGACATGAAGCTGTCGTCTCAGAAGGGGA
>CAUYMX010018485.1:0-20448 GCA_963573855.1 Lepilemur septentrionalis | reverse complement strand
GGAGGACTGCTTGAGGTCAGGAGTTCGACACCAGCCTGAGCAACAGTAAGACCCCGTCTCTACTAAAAATAGAAAAATTAGCTGGGCCTGGTGGCACATGCCTGTAGTCCCAGCTACTCTGGAGGCTGAGGCAGGAGGATCACTTGAGCCCAGGAGTTTGAGCTAGGCTGATGCCACACCACTCTAACCCAGGCAATACAGTCAGACTGTAAAAAAAAAAAAAAAAAAAAAAAAGGCTCACCCAGGCTGGAGTGCAGTGGCATCATCATAGCTCACTGCACCGTCGATCTCCTGGACTCAAGTAATCCTCCCATAGTGCTAGGATTACAAGCGTGAGCCACCACATCTGGTGTCAATTTCTTTACAACAGCATGAATTACTTTTTTGAAAGTAAAACCTCGATTAGGTAATAGCACATCGATGGAAACCAGGAGCAGATATGTTGAAGGGTGGGCCATATTTTTCCTCAGTTTTCTTGACAGTTAACAGATATTATGCACAACCAACAGAAATATAGGTTAAAATATTCATAGAAAAAAACAAATATAACAAAAATTGGAAGGAGTAGGGTAGAGGAGAAGGCTTGCATGAGCCACAGTCCTCATGTTGCATAGTTGGAGTCAGCAGATCTGCCTAGGGATGCAGCGCACAACCAGCGTCAGCTCCAGGGCACACCTGAGTGCCGGCAGGAGGCCTGGAGGCTGCTGGGGAGGGACTGGTGGGGGCGAGGGGTGACTCTTGCTTTCCCTTTTGTACCTTCTGTACTTTTGTACTTTTGAATGTTGCTTTCCATGCCCACTGGTTGGTTTCTAACTCAAAAAAAAAAAAAAATTAAAAAACACAACTCCTTCATGGACTCACCAGCACCTTCAGGACAAAACTCGACACCCTTAGCAAGCCCCAGGCCCTCCTTGATCTGCCTGCTCCCTGCCACCTCCGCGGCGTCATCCCTGTGCCCACTACACGCCCCACGCCCAGCGCCACGCGCTCTTCCTCCCATTCATGCCCACACAGCTCAGCATCAGCCCTCTAGAGAGCGCGCCCCTCCCAGTCCGGCCTGAGTTAGAGGGCCGTCCTGGACAGTCCGTTCTCAGCTGGAACTCTGTCCAAGAAGGTACAGTTGCTATTTGCCATTAACCTCCTGCTGGCAACAGCAGTGTCTCCAGCCTGTTCACCTCAGAGTACCAAGAGTGTATCCTGCTAATGGCCTTGGCAGTGAAACTGAGGCAGCAGGAAACGCTGGCCTCAGTTCCCCCCCGCCCTGAGGAAGGAGCAGGTGGGAAGAGCCCCTCTACAGATCTTGCAGCTGTCGGTCGGCCTCTGTGGTGGGGTGTAGCTTTCTCCTCACTCGGGCCTTATTGCTCTTCACCTGGAGTCTTCTTTGCCCGTAATATTTAAGGGGCGCCAATCACAATGTCCTGGTATCCTCATTCATCCACCACTAGATGGGACCGCTCATCAAGGGAGTGTTATTAGATGACCTCAGAGCTTGGAGTCTTTCCCTTCTGCTGTTCACGCGCTGGTTGAGGGCTCCTGGGAAGACAGACTTATCCAGCACCGGCTTCCGGGTGGCTCTAGGCTAAACATAACTCTCTGAGCCTCCTCTCCTTATCTGTGAAGTGGCGAAGGTGATATTATCTGCCCCAGAATGTTATGGTAAAGATTAAACAAGAATAGACATGTAAGGTGCCTGGCACGCAGAAAAGGCTTCAAAACAGCAGTGGCTGTTCACAAGACTGAAAATTCCAATATCTGGAATACCTGAGGACATACTTCCCCATATCTGTCCCTGCAGGGTACACCCATGCTGCAATCACAAACTGACAGATGAAAAGAGTGAGATAAAGAGTTTAGAGGCCTAGGTGGGAGGATCTCTTGAGGCCAGGAGTTTGAAATGAGCCTGAGGAACTATAAGACTGCATCTCTGCAAAAAATAGAAAAATTAGCCAGGCATGGTGGAGTGTCTGTACTCCCAGCTACTTAGGAGGCTGAGGCAGGAGGATCACTTGAGCCCAGGAGTTTGAGGTTGCTGTGAGCTACGCTGATGCCACGGCACTCTAGCCCGGGCAACAGAGGGAGACTGTCAAAAAAAAAAGAAATTGGGCCCCGTGAGGCCAGGGACCCATTGTGCATGTGGTCCCCTAGAAAGAAGTCAGATTATCTGTAGCATCAAGATGTTATCTTTACACTCTTCTCCAGATAATCAAAGACAGCGACTGTGGCTGACAGAATTCGGTGGAGACATTCCGCGGCAGCACAAAGCCAGGTGCTATATCCCAGGCAGTGCTGCTCCAGGACGCTGGCCACCTGTAGACACGTAGAGCACAGCGGCTCCTGCACCACTCCTGTGCTCTGGGGCAGCTCCAGGCCCTGTCCAAGAACAGGGCCCAAGGCTGGTGGAGTGGGCTCTCCTTCCCCTCATTCTCTAGGGGGACCTGTCCACAGCCCTACCAAGTCCACTTCCATCTCACCCCGGCCCTGCGGTCCCCATGTGCTCCTGAGGACCAGCCAGCCAGGTTTGGTCTGACTTTACCCCCAGTGAGGGGACGGGGCCTTCAGGTACCTTCTGGGTTAGACTGCCCTAGTTCTGACCTGGTTCCAAGACAGGGCCTCACCAAGGACACCAGACCAGACCTCGGCCTCTGCCTAGGCACCTGTGTGCCCAGTGGGAACCAACACACCCAGGAGCGAGCCCTTGGGCTAGGCTAGAAGTCCCATGAGCATTATAAACATGGCCTCGGATACAAGCCAACCACGGTACCTGACACTGGTTTTTAAAGCCGGGGCCCCCAGCTGGTAGGTGGAGGATAAATGACAGCAAAGTAATAGTCAGTCTCGGTCACTACCTCCTGGAGGTAACAGGCTGACTCCAGGCCTATGGGAGCCAGGAGCTGGGACCTGTGGTCACAGCCTGAGGGTCTGCCCACAGCACCTCCCAGCTGCCTGGCCATCTCGGGACACCGATGAACTCCTCTCTGCCCTTTGCCCCTCAGGCCTGTGGGTGATGTTTCAGCAGATGGCTTTCCTGTCTCCTCCTCATTAATACTTGCTGGGCCAGATTTTCTTCCAGTGTTTTGCCAGGGAGCTCCTGCCCTCACTGTGGATGCTCCCTTCCCATGTCCTCGCCTGCACAGTCCCCACACGCGTGCCAGCTGTTCCCCTTGGCATGACACACACCCTGACACATGCCGCTTTCACCCAGTCACTCATGTCTTCATTCAGAATGTGGTTTCCCAGCCCGTGCTGGCACGTGCTGGGTCCTGAAACACAAAGTCCCTGCCCTCGCAGAGCTCACGCTCTAGGTGGAAAGACACCATAAGTAAAGACATGATTCAAGGGGACAGTTAGAGTTAGTGATGAATGCAGGGCTGAGAGAAGCCTTTCCTCGTGGGGGAAGTAAGGAAAGGCACGCAAAGACCATGGGTGGAGAAAGACCTTGGGCCGTGGGGGTGGGGGGTGCCAGATGGGGTGGGTGGAGGCCCCATCATGCAGGGGCTCTGCCTGGACAGGGCACCAGACTTCACCCTAGCAGCCAGGGCAGCGCTTTAAGCAGGGGAATGGTATGATCTGACTTACGGTTTAAATCGTCCCCTCTGGTACTTGTGGAGAATTACAGGGAGCAGGAGACCAGGTGGGGGCTCTCTGGTGCCCAGCAGGAGCTGGGGAGGGGCTGGTCGAGAACTGCTGGGAGGACACTTGCAATGAGATCCAAGAAGTGACCACGAGATTTAGCCAAAGGGGGAACATGGCACGGGTGACCTGATAGGAGCGATTCGGCGGCACTGTGGTGACAACAGAAGTGGAGGTGATCGAATGGCTTGCTGAAGAAGTTTGCTGTGGAGGGAGGCAAAAGAGTGGATCAGAAGGTGGGGGGCGTTGATTTACACATACCCCTGTACTGATGGGGGCCTCCTGGGGCTGCTCTGACAAGGCACCACAAATGTGGTGGCTTACAACAGTAAATATTCATTCTCTCACAGTTTTGGAGGTGAGGGCAGGACCACGCTCCCTCCGGAGGCTCTAGGGGAGACTCTGTTCTCTGCCTCTTCCAGCTGCTGGTGGCTGCCCTGGTATCCCTGGTTGTGACCCCATGCTCACGTGGCCTTCTCTGTGTGTCTGTCTTATAAGGTGTTTGCACTATTCAAGGGCCACCCAGATATCCCACCAAGCTCCTTGCCTCATGATCCACATGAGGCAATATTCTCTCTTTTGCCATAGAAGGAGATACTCACAGGCTCCTGGGATTAGGACACGGGCATATCTTTTTTGGAGGGCACCCTTCAGCCCACCACAGTGAGGATGATGTGAAGGAGAAAGGTAATGCTGATGCCGACAAAGGGGAACCCAAGGAGGGGAGTCCTGGGGAAGGCTGCAGGGGTAGCACCCAGAGCTGAAAATTTCCCTTCCTAGCTTTATTTCAAAACATTAAAGGTGAATTTTATCATATGGGAATTACACCTCCATTTAAAAAAGTTTTTCAGAATCCCCTACCAACTCCCACCCTAAGTGGAGGCCACATTATCACCCCAGGCGTGATGTCTTACTAAGAAGTCTTTAACCCCTACCTCTGGATGGGACAATGTGAGGCACAGAGAAAAAGCCTCAAGGTGGCAGAGGGCAGGCAGGGTGATGGGGGCAGGGTCCACAGACAGGCCCAACGCCCTTTCCACGCTGCTTACCCATCCAGCCAACCAAACCTTCCCTTGTTCAGCCCTCCTCAGCTCAGCCCCATGGGGAGACGGCTGGCCTTCAGCCCTGCCCAGCGCTCAGCACCACAGCGCTGCTGGGGACGGAGTCCACAGAGCCAGCAGCGGGTGGCGTGCAGGGGAACGGGGTTAGGTGAGGCGGAGGAAGTGCTCCCGCGGAGGGTGAGGCCAGAGCCGGAGCAGCTGTGGGCAGAGACGCGCTCCGCCCACCTGCCGGCCTGCACACCACCCCCAGGACGCCGCCAGACCCGACCCTCCACTAGGACCAACATCAGGAACTCCTGTGGACTTGATCGAGAGGAAATGGACTTTGTTCTGTTTGTGGGTGCCCCTCACCCTGAAGGCAAAGGGCAGTGCCTGATGTGAGCAGGCACTCCTCTTTTTCCAGTCAGGCCACAGGTATCATTTTTGTGCCTCACATCACTTCTGGAGCGCCCCTTTACCTTGGCAACTGGGTGGCAGGTAGGGGCACAGGCTTCACACCCAGCAGTAAACTGGGGCAAGTTCAAGGACTGTTTTTGCCCAGGTCAGAGGCGTGCCTATGCCTTTGGCCCTGACTCCCTGCACCTCACCCTCGTTATTGCTTGGCTTCCAAGGGGAGACACTGCCTCCCAAAAGGACACCCCCACCTGGAGTTCCAGGACCCCAAGGGGAGGGGTCAGAGCTAAGTCAGAGTTTGGGGCGCCCTGGGACCTGGTCTGTGTCAATCAAATGAGGGGAGCCTCAAGGTCCCCTGACTTTAGGAGAATTCTCAAACTTCGGTAGAAGTTAAAGTCCCTGGTTTATTAAAGATATTAATACTAGAATCGCTCAAACACCCCACCCCAGAGATTCTGACTCATTAGGGCCCTGGAATCTGCACTATCAAGCTGCTCATGGGGCCATGCTCTCTAGAAGCAGGAACTGCTGGAATAGCCAGAGAAGAAAGCCTGCTCCAGGCACCAGCCCCTAGGAGGGCTTAGGAAAGCTATGAAGACCCAGGTCCACCTCTCCAGCCTACCAGAGTGGGGGCTGGTGCTGTGGGCAGGTCAGATACCCATACCTTCTGGGATGAGGCACTGGGGGGCACACACCTGTTCCTGACCTCTGAGTTCTGTGGATGGGCCAGGAGGGCAGGATGTGGTGAGTCTCATGCCAACCAGCCCCCCACCATCAGCTTCTCCCCTCCCTGCACCTACATCTGCTCTCCTGCCCATAGCAAATGCAAAAGAAAAGTTAGGGGCCTGTGATTCACATCTCTTTCCCCTCAACACACCCACACTCTTTTTTTTTCAAGACCCCGCCCAGCACAAACCAGGACAAGAACTGACAGATTTGAGCTTTTACGGAACTTCCTGCTCCCCGTGGCCCAGGAGATTCTTCCAGGTGAGCTAGAGTTTCTGGGTCTCTGCTAGGGCAAGCCCAGGGGCTTCCGTTAGATGGGCAACTCAGGATGGAGCTTGTGACTGCCCTGCTGGATGCAGAAAGTCCAAGAGGCCATCAAGTAACCACTGTAAGAACAGGGGGCAGAGAAGGGACCCATAAGAGAGAGATTGTTGTGCTGCCCCGAGCCTTGGAAACCCCTGGGCTCCACCACACCTGATGGGTGCATGAAGCCTCTTGGTCTCATGCCAAGGGCAGCAGCGCATGGAACAGCCCAGCCAAGGAGAAGGTTCCTGTTCCCTTTGGAACCCAGGACACAACCTACAGGGACCAGGCTCAACACATCTGCCTACTCGAAAGGCTTCTGGGAGCATTCTCCCGCTCAGTCCCTACAAACGCATTCCCCTCAACCACCAGTTACTGCAGGCAAGATCCTCTTCCAGAAATAGCAGGTTTTTCTCCCTGTTTCCCAAACACTGGTGCCACACACAGTCCTGCAACACAGCCTGATGGCATGAGTGGGAACATGGCGCCAGCTCTGAGTTCAAGTCCCAGCTTTGCCACTCTTTACAGACACACCAGCCTGAGCAAGACTCTCATCTCTCTGAGCCACCACCTCAAGTCTACAAGATGCAGGTCACAGTAACTATCCTCTGGAATTGCTGCAAGGATTTGTGGATATACATTAAATATAAACTGCCTGGCACATAGCTCGCACCCAATAAATGAGTTCCTTCCCTTCCTTCCTACTCTGTGACTTAGTTTCCCTGTCTCAGCTCCAACGCTAAAGAGACCCCAAGCTCATCTCAGAAATGCCAAAGGGGCCCAGGCACCACAGGCAGAGAATAAATATTTTGAACAAACCCTCCATTTTTAATCGATCAGCTACAGGTGAGGATCCACTGCAGCTGCTGGCTGACTCCATCCTCAGTCTACACTCTCTCAGCGTGGGAGAAACAGAGCACAGGTACGTTCTGAAATCCTCATGGCACTTTCCAGCCTGCTCCAACAGAGCAGCATGAGATAAAGAGGGTTGCACCGCAGCGTGGGGGCTCTACGGCTGTTCCTCGGTGTTTGGCGAACAGGGAAACACTGTAACTCTTTTTTTGAAGTATATGGACGTGATCTGAGTCACCACTAAACATGCAGGGAAGTGTCCGTCGCATTCCCCAAAGTTAACCAGCACCTTCCCCCTCGGATTGGCCGGGCCGTCTCATTTTGCAGCAGGCACATTCTTAAGCTGGGTCATGAGTAGTGACCGTTCTGACGGTGCCAACTCCCAGCGTCCCAAGTTGCCTTGTCCTTGTCCGGAACCTCCCCGGCCTCCCGGACCCCGGCACTCACAGGGCCGCGTCTGGCCGCAGCTCTGGACCCCGGGCTCCGCCCAGGAGCGGGGGCTCTCGCGGACACCGCCGCGGCGGGTGAACTGAGAACGGAAACGGCCTTCGCGGCACGAGTGGAGCTGCGATCACCAACTCTCCGCGCCGAGCCTCCACCCGTGCGCGGGGAGGCGCTTTCCCCGGGCTTTCCAGGGCGCCCCGCGCCCCGGACCCGTGGAGTTGTCTCTGGGCAGCTTCCCTTAGAGAGACGCGCGCACTGAGGACGCACGGGTGGGCGCAGAGCCCGCCAGGGTCCCGTTCCGGGCACCGCAAGGGTCTGAGCACCGCAGGTGCACTGTCTCCTGCGGGCCAGCGTCCCCTAGGTTGCTAACCAGGGCTCCGAGCGCCCAGCGCGCCCCGGGGTTGGTCCGTCTGCGGTCCCCGAGGGCCGTAACCTGGGCCTGGAGAGGGCGACCCTCTTTGGGGCTCTGACGGCTTCCCGAGGTCGGGGGACGCCACGCGCCTCACCTGAGCGGGACGCAGACGGCCAGGTACCTGTCGACGGCCACGGCCAGGAGGCTGAAGATGGAGCTTTGCGTGAGCACGAGCACGAAGCAGGCGAGGAAGAGGCAGCCGTGGAAGTCAGTGCAGAAGCCCAAGCTGATGGTGATCGCGAAGGGAATGGCAAACAGCCCCACGGCGACGTCGGCCGCCGCCAGGGACACCAGGAAGTAGTTGGTGGGCGTCTGCAGCGCGCTGGACGAGCCCACCGCAGCGCACACCAGCACGTTGCCCGCCACCGACAGCGCGGCGACCGCCAGCTCCAGCGCCACGTACAGCGCGTCCTGCACCTCCAGCACCATGGCCGGGCCGCCCTGGCGCCGGCGTCGCCTACCGGGGCCGCACCTGGGCCCCACCGGGCATGGCCGCAGCGCCCGGCCCGCCTCAGCCCGCGCCTCTGAGCCTCCGAGCCGCTCAGCCCGCGCGCTGGGCCGGGGCCGGGGCGGGGCCGGGGGCGGGGGCGGGGCGGCGGGCGGGCGGCGGCGCCCATTGGCCGGGGCTCCCGCCTGTCTCGGACTCTGAGCGGGGCTCCGCCGCTCGCCCGGCCCAGGTCCGTGCCCACGCTGGGCCGCTGCGGTCCGGACGGCGCGCGGCGTCTGGGTGCCGGGCGGTCTCTAGCCCGGACAGGTTCGCCAACTGTCCTCACGCTCGACTCGGCGGGGACCCAGAGCGGGCGCGGTCTTCCAGCCAGGGCGCGCAGAGCCCGAGCGGCTCCGGGACTGGGCCCCGGCTCTGCCGGCGGAGACTGCCGAGAGCGGCCCCCAGCCCCTCGGCCGCCGAGCTGGGCGAGCTGGGGACCTGAAGCCTCGGGGACTCCGTGGGCAGGCAGAGCTCCGCCGCGAGCGGGACGAGGCGCCGCAGGCGGGGGTGGGCGCGACCCGCAGTCCGCTCGAGCGGCAGCCACGGCCGCACGTCAGCGCCCGAGCTGCCGTCGCCGCGCCACCCGCCCCTGCCCCTCGCAGCGCCAGCCCTCTGCCCTCCCGGCCGCTGCCAGGACGGCTCCGTCGCGGTCTTGCCCCTTATGACATGTCGCGCACTTCCTCGTCCGCCGAAAGGCCGGCTCCCGGGCCCTCCTTTCACCGCGCGGCCCCGACGCGTCGCGTCCCCCTGGCGCCCTGCACCCCGCAAGCGCGGCTCGTCTTCCATTCTGCCGCCTCTCTCTGGGACGGCCGGCCGTTGAGCCGCCACTCTCACCCGCCCCGGGAAGGTGCTGGAGCCGAGCCCCTACGCTCACGTCCGCAGGAGCGCAGTGTCGCTGGCGCGTCCTCACCTCCCCGCGTCGCGCCTGGGGTCCCCTCGCCGTGCGCTCCCGCCAGCCCCCTCTGCCCCGGCCTCGCCCTCACCTACGCGTCGTTCGGGAACACTCCCGGCAGTGCCACTCCCCCACCCGAAAGCCTTCGCTAGCAGCCACCAAAGAGGATAGTTGAGGAAGTGCTTGTAAAATAATGTTAAGCGAAACATAAAACATGGGGGTGACTGCTAAAGGGCGCAGGATTTTTTTAGGGGTTGGTGAAAACGTTCTCACCGTGGCAATGGTTGCACAGTTCTGTGAATATAGGAAAAAAGCCTCAGAACTGTACACCCGAAATGGATGCATTGTATGATTTATGAATTATATATATCAAGGTAGCTGTAATAACAGCAGCAAATTCCCCCAGCCTCCAAGAGGCATGAACAGTAACATCTACCCCTGTAACAAAGACAGCAAAATCTCCAAAGCACTCACAGCAGACGTCTTAGCTGGGTAAGACCATGACAGGGAATTGTTTGTTTTTATTTTCCACAAATTTTGGTTACTTCTATAATGGAAAAGCTTGCTTTACATATTAAAATATTGGCGAGCCCCCACGTTCCATGCCCTGGTCATCTGAGTTCTGACACACCTGCTCCCCCCAGCCGTGTTCCCACAGCACTTGACACAAACTTCTGCCACCAGGTGATTAACCAGGTCGGAGAGCTCAGGCAGTTTATGGACGAGCACGTCCTCTCCTCGGAGCCGCCAAGGGGACTGAGTCAGTGGAGGCTTCCTGGGGTGCTGGCTTTTGCAGGGGTGGCAGTAGGGGCTTGCCCAGGGACGCCACACCCAGGAAGAGTGGAGAAAAGGAAGATCTGGCAGGGGAGGCTCTGACTGCTGGGCTGGAGGTGCCAGGGCACCAGTCTGGGGCGGTCTCAGGGCAGGGCGGGGATGGTCAGAGCATTCTCCAGCAGTGGCCAGCGGAGAGTTGGCAGGGGGAGGGAGGTGGCGGGAGACCAGCTGATTCTGTGGGTGGCTCCTGCACACCCTGCAGCTGCAGGGCCCTGGGCTCCGCTCCAGCATTTTCTGTGCCCGGAATCCCCATTTCCCCTTTCCAGAGCCCAACCTCCTTCAGGAAACCTTCCCCAAATCACCAAGTCACCCAAATAGGAAGAGCCTCTGGTTCAGGGCAGTGCCCTGCCCCTGTGTGAGGCAGTCCGCCTCCCCCAGGCAGAGCTGCCCTCACTCCATGCTCTCCCCACCCAGCACAGTGCCCTTTACTCACGCAGCCACCCTCCCCTCTCCACAAGGTCTCTGTGAAGTGAATTGTTTTCCTGACTCCATCAACCCCCAGTGCAGGACTCAACCTAGGGTTCGAAATCGACTCACTGGGTCCATGGGGTGGCAGTAATGGTAACAGGCAGTTATTGTTCAGGAGATGCAAGGAGGATGGGTGGAGTCTGGAGGGAGTCATGGGGTTTAGTCTTGAAAGCAACCCGGGTGCAGTGAGCAAAGGCCGGGTCTCAGCAGCAGAGAACCTGGGTTGATTCTCAACTTTGCTGTTGACTTTGGACAAGTCAATTAATCTTCCTAAGCCACCATTTCTATGCATAAGATGGATGACAATACTTGTGTCACAGGTATGAGGCTAAAAAGGGGCAGAAGGAGCCATCTGACCCCTTGTAGGACCCAAACTCCCTGAAAACAATTGCGGTGATGGGAGCATTTGGACAAGTTAGAACGAGAGCCCTAGAAACTCACGTGGGTCTTTAACTGGTAAAAGCAGAAGGGCTCATTTAGTGAACTAGTGGACCCTCAAAGGACCTCTTCTAGACTGCTAGCATCCATCCTCCCACCTCCCACCCTCTCCCCTTTGCCTCAGCTGCCAAAGCAGGATCCACCTGGCATCCAGATGGTCCCAGAGTAGATGCAGCACTCAGAGATGTTGTGAAAGACCCAGGCTTGTTCTTTCTGCTCTGCCATCTTCAGTAGCTGTCCTTTTAGGCTTATTGCCATATGGTCACAGAAAGGCTGCCACACAGCAGCAAGTGTCACTTGCTCATGCAACCTCATTCAAAGTAGAAGGGGGCTAGGCACCCTACCATTTATCATGGTTGCAAGTCATGGATCACATGCTACCCAACACCAACCATGAGCACAGGGAAATGGAATATTATTATTAAGATGGCAGTACTACCCAAATTGATCTACAGATTCAATGCAGTCTCTTTCAAATTCCTACTGGCTTCTTTGCAGAAATTGACAGACTGATCCTAAAATTTATATGGAAATGTAAGGGCTACAGAATAGCCAAAACAATCCTGAAAAAGACAAAGGACATCAGAGGATTAACACTTCTTGATTTCAAAACTTACTACAAAGCTACAGTAATTAAGACAATGTAGTACTGGCATAAGGACAGATATATAGATTGATGGAATAGAACTGAGAATCCAGAAATAAAGCATTTCATTTATAGTCAATTGATATTCAACAATGGTTCCATGACAATTTAATGGGGGAAGAATAGTCTTTTCAACAGATGGTCCTTGGACAACTGAATATCTACATGCGAAAGAATGAAGTTGGTCCCCTACCTCACATCATATACAAAAATTAACTCAAAATGGGTCAAAAACCTAAATATAGGAGCTAAAACTATAAAACTCTTAGAAGAAAACATAGGTATAAATATTCATAACCTTGGATTAGGCAACAATTTTTTAGCTATGACACCAAAAACCCAAGCAATCAAATAAAAAATAGAAAAGTTGGACTTCACCAAAATTAAAAACTTTTGTACAACAAAGGGCACCATTAAGGGAGTGAAAAGACAGCCCACTAAATGGGAGAAAATATTTGCAAATCATATATCTGATAAGAGTCTAATGTCCAGAATATATTAAGAACTCTTACAGCTCAGTGGTAAAAAGATAAATAATCTAATTTTTTAAATGGTCAAAGGATTTGAATGGACATTTCTCCAAAGAAAATATAGAAAAATGAGTCACATAGCTTATAACTTGATCCTGTGTAGAGAGGTGAAGTGATTGAAGCTGTAGGTGACTGGGTGACTTTCCCAGAGCCACCACACACAGCTGGTAAGTGGCAGAACTGGGTCTTAAGCCAGGTCTGTTTGCATTCCAGCTGTGGCCCATACCATGCCCAGTCCAGGGCCAGATGTGCCTGTGGGTATTTGGTAAGGAAAAGGACACTGAAGTCTTTCTTAGGCTGTTTCCACCCAATGTCAATGGATATCAGATCTCACTTCACACTTGAGGGGAGCTGGGGAGGACTGAAGGTTCCCAGCCTTCTGGAGTAGGATTTGGAGTTACCCTAATGGTGCCATTGGCAGAGTCTAGTTGTTGAAGCATGAGTCTCTGGGGGGAAATCCCAGAAAACATAGAAATTGAATCTGGACACCCTGCCTCCCTCCTCTTCTCTTTCCTGTCTGTGTGGCCCCAAGATAGCACAGAATTCTGCTTATTCTGTTCTGGCTTCATCACCTCCACCCCCCATTGCCTTTCTTTCAACAAATGGGGGAGTGAGGGCGAGGTGGCCCACATGGGCACACCTGAGGACTGTCCTGGCCCCAGCAGGCCCCTGCTGCCCCTCTCCTGCCACCTGTGAGTATCCTGGCCTCCCAGTTTCTTCTCCGGGAAGCTTGTTTGATTTCCACCAAATTCTCAAGCTGCAAGCCATTGTTACACTGTGTCCCTGTCTCTGGAGACTTCTACACTTCCTTCATTTGAAATGATGCACATGCACTTGTTTCTGAAGCTAATTTCAGAGACCTCAGGTGGAAAACATCATTTTCACCAGTGTGGTTTGCCAAACACAACAGCTGAGGAGGCTGAAGGAGCCATGAAGAAACTTTAGAACCCATTACTCAGCTTTCACCACATAATTTGAGTTATTTATTCCACACTTATAACCTTCACCGCGCCCATGTGAAATGTGGGATGTTGCCTCAGGCCAGCTGCTCAGTTAATGTCACTACCAAGAAGAAGTAGCTCGCGACAGCTCTGCTTAGTGGCTCCCCAACAGTAATCCCCACTTCTTGATCACTAACAGAACCCTAGTGTTGTCCATGGGGTTGGGGTAAAATGCCCACCCCCAGAGGGTGAAGCGTGATTGGTCTAAGCCAATCAGATGAGCTGAGCTTCTTGCCAGTGATTGGTCAAGAGATGGGCATGTGACTAATTCTGGCCAATGGAATGTAAAGGGAATTATGGGGTTTGGACCTTCTCCCTCCCTTCCTGCTTTGGGCACTGCTATATAAAAACATGGTACTTAGGGCTGTGGCAGTCATCTTGCAACAATGAGGTGACAAATCTGAGGTGAAAACCAACACATTGAAGGTGATGGGAAAGATGGAGCAAAGAGCTGTGTCCCTGATCACAACTTTGAACAGCTCGGCCAACCCCAAGGACATCTCTCTCTGGACTTCTCATTCAGTAGTGCTATAAACGTCTCTGCGGTGTGAGCCACTATTGCCCATGGGTTCTGCGGCTTGCAGCAAAGGAGCCTACAGGATTCAGAGCTATAAAGATGCTTGGGTCAAGGAAATCTTGGTTCTTGGTCCATCCTTCAAACAGAACCTCATGGAAGATGACGACAGCTGGGATCTGTAACCTTGCCTCCGGGACACGGCCAGCTCTCCCTCCATGACTGGGGCCACCGCTTCACATCTTTGAACCTTCATTTTCTCAATCATGAAATAAGAAAGTTAAATCCAGCGACCTCTACAGTCTCTCTTCTCTACAGCCTCTTACTAATCAGAGTTCAGGACAGAAACCGTAAACACTGCAGCAGCCACAGAAAGCCCGACAGAACCTGGCGGGAGCCAGCACCCCCAGCCTCCGGCGGTGGGCAAGAAGCTCAGCTCCACTTAGCTAGGGTGGCTTCTCCAGCACCCTGGGTGATGGCTGCAATTCTTGGGAAGATGGAAAAACTCATCAAAGGAGAATTGCCACCTACTCAAGAGTAAAGATTGTCCAGAGAGGGAAGGTAAAACTGGGCTTCTGGGGACTCAGGATGGAATGTGGAGCTGCTGGCCAAGGCCAAGTCTAGTTTCTGTTGTTAACGTTCTGTTTTTATATATTGCAAACATGATATGTGCTCACAGCACAAATTTAAACTCACAGAAATATTTAAGATAGTAAAAGTGCCCTCCCCAACCCCCCTAATCCTACCACCCTAGTAGTTAGCAGTCTTGAGTGCTGTTTCATGTATTTTTCTGTCCCTGAACAAACATAATGCCATATAATACAGACTCAGAGATACCAGTGATGGCACATCCTGTTCAAACGTGGAAAAGCTATGCAACCTGGAACGAGTACAATACACAGTATGCATTTATACTACACTGTACAGGTTTTTAAAAAACAAAGTAGACTTATTCTATCCACAGTCAAGAAACGCCTGTTTTTAACAACTATACCTTGTGGACATCTTTCTAAGAACTCATTTGTACCATCTTTCTTGTAGATGTCTGGTCTTCCACACTGTCGGACAAACCCCAATTTCTTCCCCAGTCTTTCATTCGTGGATGTTCCAGCTTATCCCCATTACTGCTGCTGTGTAAGACTCTTGTACACAGCTCTTCCTGAGCCTGCATGGATCCCTGTGTGGGTTCAGTTTCCAGAAGTGGGACTACTGTGCCAAAGGTTTATATATTTAACATTTTTTGTTAACACTTAACACATCGGCATCTCCAGAAAGCTACCACTCATTTATTCCTTTACCTACAGTGTATGAAAGCACTCATTTCTGCATAATTTTGCCAAAACAGAATATAAGCAATATTTTTGTTTCTTCCAATCTGATAACTAAAAAGCTATATCATTGTTGCTGTGTTTTCCATTTCTTTAATTTCTAGTGAAGTCAAGCTTTTCTTTGATTTTGCTAATACTTTGCATGTTTTGGAAATAGAGCCTCTATCCTGGGCTGGAGTGCAGTGGCATTGTCATAGCTCACAGCAACCTCAAACTCCTGGACTCAAGTGATCCTTCTGCCTCAGCCTCCTGAGTAGCTGGGCATGCACCACCATGCCCGGCTAATTTTTTCTATTTTTAGTAGAGACGGGGGTCTCGCTCTTGCTCAGGCTGGTCTCGAACTCTTGACCTTGAGCCATCCTCCCACCTCGGCCTCCCAGAGTGCTAGGATTGCAGGCGTGAGCCACCGTGCCCGGCCTGAATCCATTTTTGATTGTTTGTCTTATCCATTTTAAGAGCTCTTTGTACATTAGTTATTATTTAGTGAATATTTTATATTGCCTGCCATATATTTCAAATACTTTTCTCAGTCTGTTTTTCCCCCAGTCTGTTTTTAATCTTTTAACTTCATGATGTCTCTTGTCACAGAAATTTTTCATTTTTATGTGGTTAAGCCTGTCAGCCCATCTCTTCCATTTATGGCTTCTGGGTTTCGGGTCCTAGAGAGCAAGGATCTAGTCCACCTGTCTTCCCCAAGCAGTGCCCTGGCCCGCTGTGTGCACCTGCCTGTCCCTTCCCCTGCCTGTCCCTTCCGATCACAGGGGCTGCCAACACCCTCGTGGTCGGATACTACGCCCCCGTGTGTGTTAATAGCTTGGCACTTCTGGACCCTGTTCTGACTCAGGAATCTCCTTCTCCTCTCTCCGCCTTTGCGGTTCCTGCGCTTTGAATGCGCTGGGTCTTTACGGTGTGTTTTCATAGCCGCAGGGCGCGTCCCCTTCGTTACTGTCACTCCAGATTTCCTCGGCTGGGCTCGTTCTTCCTCCAACTTAGACTCACTTGTCAAGTTCCAGACAAGCACGGTCGGGCTGGCCTGTGCTCAGCAAACACTCAGGTGGATATTATGGAGTTTAGCAGACACTATTTTCTCTAAATGAAAAAAAATGATATGGACATTTTAATGATAGTTTTGATACTTGGCACTTAGACTGAGGTCAGGAAAACAACCAGAGTGCTGGGCCTGGTGTTTGTGAGCATTTCAGCTCACGCCGAGCCCGATCTAAGTGCTCAGTGCCCTGCTCCACCCTTGCAGGTCCCCACCCTCGAGAGTCCGAATGTCTCCGGGAGAGATCTGAGTGCGGAGGATGAAGAAGCAGGAATCCTTCCCAAGAGGCTCCCAAGGGCCCCAGGCAGAGCGTGGGGCAGAGACACAGCCTGGTCCAGTGCTGGGGCCCAATGCCAACTGTGTGGCCTCGGGGCCATAGGATAGCCTCAGTTTCCCCAAGCTGACATTTTGTTTTTAACCAATTTGACCATTTTAAGTGTAGAGCTCAGTGGCATTCAGTACGTTCACTCTGTTGTGCAGCCACCACCACTCTGCATGTCCAGAACGCTTCTCCTCTTACAAACTGAAACTCTGTCCCCATTAAACACTAACTCCCCAGCCCCCCAGCCCCTGGCACCCACCACTCTTCTCTCTGTCTCTGTGAATCTGGTTACGATAGATACCTCGCATATCTAGAGTGTGTGTCCCTTTGTGTCTGGCTTATTTCAGCCAGCCTAATGGTCTCAAGGTTCACCCACATGGTGGCATGGTGCAGAATTTTCTTCTTTTTTAGAGCTGAGTAATTTCCCATCACACAGATACACCACGTTGTGTCATCCTTCATCCACTGGTGGACGCTCGGGCTGTGTCCACCTTGCACTGCGGTGCATGGTGCTGCTGTGGACGCGGGTGCACATCACTGTGCCAGGAAGGCTGGGAGCACAGTGCCAGCCAGGCCAGGCCTCCGCGGGCTGGGCAGAGACAGCATGCTCAGTGAGTCCCTCCCTTGGTGATCATATTACAGCCTCGGCTCATCTTGGGGTCCACCTGGGGCTCCTGGGCTCACCTGGGGGTTCCAGTAACCCGACTCTGCGAGAAAGTGCTCCTGGCCTTCCTGGTTTAGGCTGGATTCCACGTGACGGTCCCCAACGTTGTGGTTCATATGGTTCAAACCATTCCCTGATCTGACCCAAAAGCTCACCCTTTCCTGACCCCCAAATTTCCACCAGGCCGCTGGGAACTTGCAGTGTCAACAGAAAATCCCCAAGTCATCGGCCTTTTCCCTGAACTCCCCTCCACCCCCTGCTCCGATGGCAGCAAGGCTCTCCCCGGGGACGCGCTTCTCTGCAGCTCTTTCAAGCAGTGGCGTTTTTGTGCCCCACACCCTGCATCCCAGAGGACCCACAGCTGACAGAGTTCCTTTCCTACTTTTCCACAATATTCCTGTCTTCTTTCATAACAACCCAGACTCTCTGAAAGTCTGCCCCAGACTGCACCACCCGGGAGCCTTGCTTGCCGCGGCCATCTACTGGCGGAGGGCGACGGTCAGTGGGCGCTGCCACTCGGGAGTTTCTCGCCCTCTGCACAGTCTTCTCTCACCGGATGCTCCTGTCCTTGTTCCTGGAAGCTTCAGCAACGTCCTTTCAGGAACCCTCCTGCCTCTGTTTCCCAACCTCTTCCTCCACAACATTATTTCCCTGTGACACACCTGAGCCACCTTCATGGAGTTCTGGCAAGGACAGGGACCGGCCACTCTCAGTAACTTCATCTTCTCCAGAATCTTTCCAACTGCTGTCCCCATTTTACGCCCCTGTCCTCTAGCCCAGTGCTGGCCCCACCCCGGGCCCTGAAACAGCTGCACCGCTGCGGAAACACAGGCACTGCCCAGCCTCCTGCCTCCCCGCCAGGGACACCCTCCCTCTCCCCAGCATCCACACCCTTCCTTGGGCACTGCCCCCCACGAGCATGGGAAGGCATCATCCTTCCATCCTTTCAGGAAAAAAAAGAAAAGAAAAGAAAAGAAAATGAAACGCCCCCACCCAAACCCACATCCCTTTCTGGGACCCCCCCATTTTCTCTGTTCCCCTTGACATCAAAGCTCCTCCCAAGCCAGGTCTGTCCTCATCAGCCTGAGTCCCCGCCCTGCCTGACACCTCCTGCAAAGCCACCAGCAGCACATACCTTGCCAAGACTGGGGCTGCCCCCCAGGCCTTATCTTGCTCGACCTCTCAGTGTTTGTCACCCATCACTCCCTTGTCTGAAGCCCGTGGCTCCCCCCTCCCACGAGCCCAGCCTCTCCTGCTCTTCAGACGGTTTTCCTTTGTTCTTCTGGGCTCCAGCCACCTGCATGTCCCTGCCGCTCACCTTCCCCGCTGGGCTGTGGGGAGCCACCTTCCACCTGGCCCTCCATGCCCGGCCTTCTCACGTGCCCAGTGGGCGCCACAGGGCCCTAGTTCCTCTCCTGGCTACCCCCTCGCTCCCTGCCACACCCGGTCGCAGACACTCACCTCTCACCTGAACTATTGCCCTGGCCTCCTAACAAGAATTGACTTTATTTTATGATTCTACTTTATTTTTACACTTTTGTCCCCCTACAATCACTTCTCTGCGTGGCTTCCAAAGAGAGGGTTTAAAAATGTAAATTAGGCCAGGTGCGGTGGTTCACGACTGTAATCCTAACACTCTGGGAGGCCAAGGCAGGAGGATCGCTCAAGGTAAGGAGTTTGAAACCAGCCTGAGCAAGAGTGAGACCCTGTCTCTACTAAAAATAGAAAGAAATTAGCTGGACAACTAAAAAAATATATATAAAAAATTAGCCGGGCATGGTGGTGCATGACTGTAGTCCCAGCTACTCGGGAGGCTGAGGCAGGAGGATCGCCTGAGCCCAGGAGTCTGAGGTTGCTGTGAACTAGGCTGACGCCACGGCACTCTAATCTGGACAAAAGAGTGAGTGAGACTCTGTCTCAAAAAAAAAAACAACAACAACAACAACAACAACAACAAAAAACACATGAATTAGATCCTTCTCAGAGTCCTGTAATTACTCCTTATCAGGCCTGGGAGGCTGTGCCCTCCCTGCCTCTCCCCAGATGCCACGGCTCCCTCCTCCCTTTCAGGTGTCTGTTGCAATCTCGCCGCCCACTTGGAGAGGCTTTCCCCGACTGTCCTCCGTCCTCCCTAGAACGGCGCCTGCCCTTCCCAGCCCCACGTTCTTGCCTTGCTCGCCTGTCTTCCTCGTGCAATCAATACCTGTCTCCTTGCAGGCTCCTGTTTCTCCTGTGCGTCCCTACCAGCGGGGGAGGTCCACAAGGGCTGGGAGGGAGTGTGGCTCCCTTTTTGTTCCGCCTCCAGCCCCCGGACCCGCCGTCTGCAGATGAATCTCC
Organism: Lepilemur septentrionalis; assembly: GCA_963573855.1. Classification (NCBI taxonomy): domain Eukaryota; kingdom Metazoa; phylum Chordata; class Mammalia; order Primates; family Lepilemuridae; genus Lepilemur; species Lepilemur septentrionalis. The sequence goes on along the minus strand of CAUYMX010018485.1, from coordinate 1,121 downwards.
GGGCTGCTCGCCTCGCCACATGCGGAAAGCCCAAGTGAACCGAGCCCACGCTGCGCTGTTGCTTAGTCAGAGTCAAATGCAACCAGCTTTTTAAAACGGTAGGATTGGATAGGTAACCAGAAAAAAATTGCTTTGGAGAAAAAAATAAGCAATTTCTCTCATCCTATGCCTTACCATTAAATGTGTCTGGTTTTTATACTTTTGAAAAGGGGGTCACAATTACTAACTCAGGTTAATTACTTAAGTAAGCAGCAAGAAAGAGAACATAGAGCCCAGTACTCACTGCCCTGCCAGCACGGACGTGGACTCCACTGACATTTTTTATTTCAACTACATTTGCAGGGAAAACTCCTCATGTAACACAACAATCAAGCATGCTTAAGGCCAGGTGCGGTGGCTCACGCCTGTAATCCTAGCACTCTGGGTGGCCGAGGCGTGAGGATAGCTCAAGGTCAGGAGTTCGAAACCAGCCTGAGCAAGAGCAAGACCCGTCTCTACTAAAAATACAAACAAATTAATTGGCCAACTAAAAATACATAGAAAAAATTAGCTGAGCATGGTGGTGCGTGCCTGTAGTCCCAGCTACTTGGGAGGCTGAGGCAGGAGGATCGCTTGAGCCCAGGAGTGTGAGGTTGCTGTGAGCTAGGCTGACACCACGGCACTCTAGCCCAGGCAACAGAGTGAGAATCTGTCTCAAAAAAAAAAAAAAAAAAAAAATAGCATGCTTAGAAGGCCGGGCGCGGTGGCTCACGCCTGTAATCCTAGCACTCTGGGAGGCCGAGGTGGGTGGATAGCTCAAGGTCAGGAGTTCAAGACTAGCCTGAGCAAGAGTGAGACCCCATCTCTACTATAAATAGAGAGAAATTAATTGGACAACTAAAAATATATGTAAAAAATTAGCCGGGCATGGTGGCGCATGCCTGTAGTCCCAGCTACTCGGGAGGCTGAGGCAGGAGGATCGCTTGAGCCCAGGAGTTTGCGGTTGCTGTGAGCTAGGCTGACGCCACGGCACTCTACAGCCCAGGCAACAGAGTGAGACTCTGTCTCAAAAAAAAAAAATTGTTAGATTTAATTAAGTTTAGATTTTCAGAAAACTGCAAAGATAGTACAGAGAGTTCCTG
>CAUYMX010018481.1:0-35138 GCA_963573855.1 Lepilemur septentrionalis | reverse complement strand
AACATTTATTTACACTGAATTGTTAACAATTTTTAGCTGGAAGAACACATAACATATAGGAGGTTCTTCATTTTGACCAAATGATTAGGGCACATGTGATATTGTCCCTCCTAAACCTTTGTTTAGAAACGTGCAGTTTATTTGCACTTTGCATAAACTTACAAACTTAGCACTAATTTCTCATTTTGGAGGCCTTCAAAGTTTGACATAGTTTAGAATATTAACAATTGACATGTATGCTGGAGTTCAGATAGTCTTTTGTAGATAACCTCTGTTCGTACTGTTTTGAATTTTGTATGTGCATAATTAAGAGAAATAAACTGACAATTTGCCTCCAGCTTAATTCTGTTCTCAGATCAGAAAACACAAACGTTGGATTTGAAATTGTATTAGTTAGGATTCTCCAGGAAAACACAATCAATAGGACAGATAGATAAATAGATATGGATATGTAGAACGAGATATACATATGTAGATATGTATATCATACATATGTAGATATGTATGAAAGGTTGTCTCACCTGGTTGTGGAGGCTGAGAAGTCCCACCATCTGCTGTCTGCACGCAGGAGACCCAGAAAGCTGGTGGTATAATTCCAGTCCAAACCCCACGGCCTGAGACCCAGGAAAGCCAATGGCGTCTCACTCTGAGTCCAAAGGTCTGAGAAGTAGGAGTGCTGATGTTTGAAGGCAGGGGAAGATGGGCTTTCTAGCACAAGCAGAGAGCTCAAATCCACCCTTCCTACACCATAATTATTTGATATCCATCCATATTGGTGAGGGCAGTCTTCTACACTCAGTCTACTGATTCAAGTGCTAATCTCTTCCAGAAACACCCTCACAGACACACCCAGATATAATATTTTACCAGCTATCTGGGCATCCCTTAGCCCAGGCAAGTTGACATATAAAAATAACCATCAGAGTAATTAAATGAGAAGAGTTCCCAAATGGCTATGGGATGTAATCAAAATTATTAGTTCCTGAGATTATATTTTTAGGATCATTTTTTAGAAATATTAAAATATTGATTTAAAAATTTTCACTTTGAATTAATTTTCATCTTTTTTCTTTTAATTTAGATAAAACAAAATAAATTGGCACTACTCTGTTGGGAAGAAATTAAATCATTCTAGTATAAACTTGCCTCAAGTATGCCTATCAAAATCTAGAACAGTCTTGTTCATTATACTCTGTGAATCTCATGAGCTGCGTTTACCCTGCGGGAAACTAGACGACCACACATGCTGCGCAGGATGTTTGTAAGCACAACCCTGTCCCACACAGTCCTCGTGTATCCTGTCCTCATCTCCCCCCTTCCACCCCCGTCAAGCAGGTTGATACTGCCACTGATGCCTAGAAAAGATGCTGCTGAGCACAAAACAAAACATCTGTTGGGCAGACATAGTCCCAAAATGTTAATGATGAATTAATAAAATTAAAAATATAAGGAATCTTATGATTAATTGGAGGATGTTAACCATGTATCAAAATTCTGCCTTGACTTGAAATTTAGTGGCTATTACTCCATTGAAAACAAAATACCCGAGTGCCAGAGGTATTGAAGACACTGTTCAAGTTGCTGAAAACAAAGTGAGGGCACAAGTCCCTGTCTCGAGGAGTTCCTAATTGAACGGATAAGCCCAATGACAAGCAGATGGTGGCATAAAGCAGTGGGAGCTGGAAGAGAGATTAATAGGTCCAGATAAGAACATAGAGTATACCCTAGACCCCCATGTATTTACAAATATAGAGATGCAACTCAAGGGAAAAAAAAAGTATGGCCTTAACCACCACCTGCAGAAACATATCCTAATAACCTCACTGTACTGTTTCAATGAGCTTATTGGTGATGTTAGAATACTAAGAAAACATCACAATGACCACTAAAAATGCAATAGATGTAGCAGTGTTTCCCCAATAAAAAGATTCCCTGGTTAAATCATTTTGAGAAACACTGTATACTCTAATGCCCTTTGGAGAGGCTCATGCACATGAACAAATTAAAAGCTTTGAGAAATTCTGAAGTAAAGAAATCAGCCTAACTGCATATCATTCTGTATTTCTAAAGCATTTAACCACAGAACCCTATTGCATCTTACCTAATAATACCCTGCAGTGTACATTTTGGGTGCTGCATTAATATCATATGTTTTAATTTTGCAAATGTATATAGGTATTAATCCATAAAGTCTATAAAAATGACAAGTGAATAGTGTAACAATTATTTGTATTAAATCAGGAATTTAAAAAAGAGAGTAACCTTGTATAACAACCAATATGTCCTATAATTAAAAAGGTATGCTAAAACATGAGTAAGAAGGGGAAAAAAACCCAAAAATTGCAATTTGCTCCCAGTTTAGCTTTGTCATCAGTTCATAAACTATTTATATTTCTAAAGAAATGATGCATTATTTCTAAAAGCCATGATTTCCTAGATAAGTCCTCATTGCAGGCACTATTAAACAGGGCATAAATTATAAGAACAACAAGTGTTAGGAATGGCTAGAGCACCCAAAAATCATTTCTTGAGATCCCATTTTTTGTTTGTTTCTTTGTCTAATTAAAAATAGGAATTCCTGGTTTCTGCCAAAACTGATTAAAACATTATCCAATTGGAATGCAACTGCCATGTTAGAAATACGGCTATAAACACCACTTATTTTCTCTCTTCAAAAAGCCCCTTACTTTTGAAGTTCTGGCTCTTTTGTATGCAAGTAAAAACTCACTTTTCAGATCTATTGCTAAGGCTTTTTTTTTTAAAAAAAGCAAAACAGTGCTCTACATTGTCACAACCTGCTTAAAATACTTTATGAATCTATTCCTTTAGTGTATTGAGCAAGCATGTACTAATAATTAAATTCATTTCTTCCATTATGTTGATAACAAAAGGAGGAATCCTAGATAATAATTACTGGAAATGTGCGTTGTGAATACAAACCAATTCTCTCGAGGTTAGTTATCAAATATAAACTCTCTTTTGTTTTACTGCCCATAGATAAATTCAATGGAGTTCCTGAATAAGAACAGCTTAGGCCCAAAGCCATGAATAGGGGCACCATAGTGTAAGTCACTGTATTTGGCCTAGCTTCAGAGACTATTTAGTGAATTTAATCTTAACTGGTTTTTGTGAGGCTAAACACAGCTAGATATTAGGGCAGTGGTCCTCAGCACTCTTCTCAGCATCACCTGGAGTCTGAGTAGGCTCTCCCCAGAAACACTGACTAGGAGGCTCCACAGGCCATGCTCAGGAATCTGTGTTATAAATCCCTCCTAGCTCCAAAAAATACCACCAAAATAACCTATTGATAGGACAAAGCTGAACTAAGCTGAACTTATTTTTAAAAGCAGTAAGAGAACACTGCTTGACAGAGTTTCTGTGGCATCTCAGAAGGGAAAGGGTTTGGTTGAGATCTCATAAGGAAGATGCTGTAATAGCTTAGGATTGCTGAGCATAGCAAGGCAAAAAGGTTTGGGAGCGAGGGTTTTGAAGATTCTTAGGAAGTACAGCTGTATGATGCTATCTGTTGAAGAGTTTAACAGTTTGATGTTCAAATAAGTGGAGTTCTCAGAAAACTTCTGGAACACCTGATAAAGTTATAACAAAGTCTTGATGATGAAGAGAGAGGAATACCAAAGCCACGTTAGTGAAGACAACGGATGTGTAAAGTCATGATGCTATAGACACAGTTGCACAGGTATGAATGCTTTTGGTTCTCAGCTTCTTCAGCCTGAGCTGAAGGATAAACCATCAATATTAGGAGCCAGGATCAAGCCACGTCTTCACCACAATTTGAGGTGTCATGATCAAGTATTATGCTGCTGGGTAGTTGTTTCAAATGCTGTAGGTGTCAGGTTCTCCTGTTCTTTTTGTTGGATGATAATTTATTGGATCATGACACAGCACAGCACCTACAAACAGTATGCAAAACTCTGGGGATCACAAACTCGAGTGCTCCAACCCAGAAAAATACTATGATAAGGATTTTAATCAGAATTTGCAGTCCACTTTCCCAACAGGAACCACAGTGCCCAAACTAAACCAGGAGAATACATCCTATCACCAATCTAAACAGCCTGCAGAATTAGATAATGAGGTTATTAACAAAAGACTCAAAATTCATAATTTCTTTGTTTGAATACTGGATCTCAGTAACATTATAGATACCAAAAAGGTCTGGAGGGCTGTAAGCACAACAATCTTCCCCTAAGCTAGCACCTGTTCCTCTTGAAAGGGCCATATTACATTTAAAACAGCTCTGTTCTCAACCACCACTTGCCCAATTTCATGAACCTCTTAGGCCAGAGGTTCTATACCTTTGTAGTATTGTCTAACTCTCCTGCTGGTGTGTGGAATGTAGTATGTATTATTCTCTCAACTTTTCAGACTTCTTGTAAAGCATGAAATGAAGAATCCTGAGGGGAGAAGAAAGTAATCCAGAACTACCCTTGAATACCTAGGGCTCCAAATAAAGTCCTAACTTTTGTCATTCTTGAAATCTTATCTAGCAATCTCTTTGTCCAAGAAAGAAAACTTTATTGGCCAAAACATATTCTGGGTTATGTCAGAGATTATTCTAAAAGTGGATGTCAGTTTAGCAACATAAGGAGTCTTGGCAGAAGACATTCCCTTCCCAAGTCTAGTGTTTAGGGAGGGGCCCTAAGAATGCTCAACTTGCATTTGCCACAAGGGACCTCCTCTTCCATTTCCAGGCATCAACACTTCTCAGAGATCCATGACTCCAAGAACAAACCCCTTGGATTTTCACTGTCCTGCTGGTTGTTAACAATATCTAAATCAGCTATGCCGTTATTATGAATAGGAGGACCCTGAGGCATTTCAAGAAAGGAGCTATTAGGAGATTTTTTTTTTTAACTTTAGAATCAACATTTGTAAAGGAGACTATTTAATCTGGCAATTCCATTTGCACAGTTAACCAGTCCCTATGAAGTTGGCAGGTGCATGTGTTCATTAAGAAAGAAAACTTGTCTTGGTTAAAGAGGGTGATAGCTATGGACTGGAGCACAAGGAATGTTTGAAGATTAGTAAAGACTCCCACCACCTGAGTAGTTTTTTCACTCAAAAAGTGAGCTTATATAACAGAGGCAGGGGTTCAGGTTGATAGCAGTGTAATAGAGGTAAGAGTTGGAAAAAGGGCAAGGAAATGTTTTACAACTTGTCTCCCTAAAACCCCACCCTTTTTGGGAATTAAAACCTACATTCCTTCCCTGAAGCCAGTCATCAAAAGGGCAGGAAAATGTTCTTTACTGTTTGTTTTCTAGTATCTTAAAATACAGGAGACGGCTTAACAGAATTGTCTGGACAACGGTCACCAGACCACCATCACCCCTCAGTGGAGATAAGGTGGACTGAAACCACCAGTTATAATGAAACAACAATAGCCCGAAGCTGTGACATATGATTCTGGTCACATAGACCCAAGCCCAACTGCCAAAAACCCTCCTTTTAAAAAGCCCTGTCTTTCTGCTTAAAGCCAAGATGAAGACTTTGAGACACTAATTCACTGCCCTCCTCATCTGCATACAAACTAATAAACTTCTCTTTCCTTTTCCTCAAACCACTAGTTCTTGTTCTTCATTCTCACTGATTTGGCCTTGGGGACAAGTACCAAACTTTCCATAACAGCAGCAACTGTCAATAAAAATTTGCAAGTTTTTTCTTTAATATTTAGAGAAATTTCTCCTTGTGAATTTAAAGGTAAAACAGGAAATCGAGTGCTTGAATCTCCCTTGGAGCACTTTCATTGATCACCCACTTCATTTTTTTCCCTATAATTTCTTAGCTAATACGGGACAATTCTTTTCCCAGTGTCTTTCTGTTTATGGTAACTACTCTTATCTCATCAAAAGACTCACTTCTCCATATAAAACTATTGGAATGGGAGCATCTAGATATTTTTTTCTCTGTAAAGCCATGAATTTACTCTGAGTATTATTCTAACCCTTTTTCTAAGCCTTATTTATTATTCTAAGCCTTTTTCAAAACATTCAGTGAGGTGTTGGAGGCCTGGTAAGAGGACTATTTCCCATTCTCATTTTTGCTTTCATATTAAATTCTTATTTCTAGCTTAAAACTATTGATGAAAATCTTCCTTTTCTACACTTCCCACCTGGGGCCTCTGTTACAAAAGACAGATGAACAGAAGAAAAACAAACCAAAGTTTATTCACATGTATGTCTCATTCACACATAGGAGAAATTCAAGGAAAAGTAACTCCAAGAGGTGGCTAGAACTTGGGCTGTAATATAGCTGTATCTTCAGCTAACACAAAAGAAGCAAGGTGTGAGGGAGGCAAGCTTGGGGAAGGTGACCAGGAAAAGTATAGTAAACAAGAGTAAGGGTTCTTATGAAGATTTGAGCCCGTTCCTTTTCCATTGATGAGAGTCTCTTGTGATATAGGGTCATACTTATCTTCCAGGTGCAGAGAGGGAGATGTCTTTACAAATGGAGATTTATTTATAAACATAAATTTCCCTTATAATAGAATAACTGATATTGTTTTCAGAGCCTCTCCTGTGTCTGCTGTTTCTCAAAATAATCAGCTCAAAATAACCCTTATGCTAAAGAGGTATATAGATGCACCATGACTTACAATGGGATTACATCCTGCTAAACTCATTGTAAGTTAAAAATATTATACATCAAAAATGAACTTAATATGTTTAACCTATTGAACTCAGTAGCTTAGCCTAACCTACCTTAAACATGCTAAGAACACTTATATTAGCCTACAATTGGGCAGAATCAGCTAACAAAAACCCTATTTTATAATAAAGTGTTGAATATCTCATGCAATTTATCAAATACTGTGCTGAATGTGAAAAACGGAACGGTTGTATGGGTACTCAAAGTACGGGTTCTATTGACTATCAGTTTCACACCATAGTAAAGTCAAAAACTCATAAGTAAAACCCTTGTAAGTCAAGAACTGTCTGTATTTTGGATGTCATATTCTAATCTCCTAAAGTCATATTTTGGGGTGGCATATTCTGGCCTCCTATGGTCATATAAGCTGGGGATATAGTTCTGCATTTTGTTTAAAGGTGGTAATGAACCTGCCCTTAAGGTATCAGATGGACTTATGCTTTCTTTGTCTATAAGATTATGGGAGCCCAATCTATTTTCTTAAGAAAGTCTTTGGGGATAGTCTCCAAAAGACCATATTCAACATCTCTAGATTTTCTAAAGTGCTGTAGATTCCTAAGCAATTATGGCTCTTTTGGAGTTAGCCTTGAGATATTCCTGTTGTGCCTATCCTCCTAATTTTCTGCATCTGAGTTTCCACTGATGAGGTCATTAATTAGTATAGATTTGGATACCCTGGCTTATTTGTTTCTAAAATTGTTCTACATATCACTGCACATTTCTGGGGTTTAGAAAGTATTTGGCAATGTCTCTGAGCTCAGAGTGAGATCAGGACTCAAAATCAACCATAAGAGGTAAAGGAAACCAAAATATTTCACCCCAAAATATGGTCCCTGGTATAATGAGCATTTTGAATTAAAGGCCCTTAAAGATCAACAGACACTGAAAAAGACTTTCTCCCTATCTACATAAAACCCAGAGGAACTAACCAAGGTGAACAATTGTTTTTCCTTTCCCTCTCTGTTATTTCATTGTCTATTACAGGAAAGAAAACTGAAGAATATAACCACACCTGAATGGACTTTTTCACAAGATAATGTCAGCGTCTCAGGCTCATTCAATTTCCAAAGAGAACCATTTACAAGTTAATCTCTGTTTCCTGATCCATTCATTCTCCCTGGTAATCCTTTATTACCCAACAGAATTACCTATATTTGCCATCTCCCCCTTCCCCTCTGACAAAAAGACTACATAAGTAGCTGGGCTACATTAGGACATTTGGAGTAATCATTCTGTGGTTCTCCCCCATGCATGTTAATAAATTTGTATGTATTTTCTTCCTTTAATCTGCCTTTGGACAGTTATTAATAATTTTCAGCAAACCTTCCGAGGGCAAAGGAGGACTTTTCCTTTGACCCCTACAGAGGTTTTTCCTTGTTCTGTGGAAAATTGTGAGAGTTACTTTTAAGAGTTAATTGAGCTTTGGGAGTTTCTGGCCAGCCAGGAGGGGAGGAGAGTGTGCTAGGTAGAGAGATAGGAGCAGATGGAAATGGGGATGTATAGTGTGGTGGAAAAGGAATAGCAAGATAAAGATATTTAGGTTCTTCTTGTGATTTGAAGTATCAACTGAAGAATGATGAGGTTCACACATTTCGAAAGGAGAGCTTTATTGCTCATACAGGGTCGCAGCCTGCAGGCTGGCTACCCTGCAGGCTAGGAAGCATAGCCTGAGGCAGAAGCCAAGAACCAGCATATCAAGGGAAAAGCAATGGCAACAGGAATTTATGCTAAGTAGGGTTGCTGACTCTACATGTTTAACAAGCTACAGGAGGAGTCATGAATATTTATGAAAGGAGAAACAAGCACATGCACAACTGAGCTTCATGATATTTCATAGGACCCATGTTGAAAAAATGGTGGTGTTAGCATAATCTGAGGGTGGAGGTTTTGGCCCTGTGATGTCAAAAGGTGAAACACAAAACATGAAAACAAACCCTCTCTTCACAGCCTCTGTAGACTGATCAGAATCACTCTATGGTCAGTGGCCTCTTATCAGAAAGAAATGCTGGTCAGTTATGTAATGGAGGGAATGGCCTAAAAAATGGTAAAAATGTTTTCTGTCTCTCTAAAACCTCCCCCACTCCTTTTAGGAATTAAAACCTGCATCCCTGCCTCAGGCCAGTGGTCAAGAGAGGCAGGAATATGTCCTTTGTTCTTTGCACAATAAGAGATGTATCAAGGGAGTTGTCTGGGTGAAAGTCATAACATTGTCTTAGTAGAAGATGGGATGAATCAGAACCATCAGCTATAGTTAAACAGCAATAGCCTGAAGCTGAAAACCTTCCCTTTACAAGCTCTGTATTCCTGCTCAGAGGTAGGGCATTGGTACTTTAAGATAGGAGTCTGCCAACCTCCTCATTTCCTGGCAACTTAATAAACTTCTCTTTCCTCCTCCTCGAACCACTTGTCTTCACTTTTCTGCTGTGGCTGGGGACAAGTGCCAAGCTTTTGGTAACAGTTTTACTGCCAAAACCACAAAAAGGAGGAGCAGCATTATGTGGTTGATTGAAATCAGTTGTGGTGCAAGTCTTTCCAAAGGGCTGGTTCTGTTTAATCCTTAGGGAAGAAAGCCTGATGGCAATCACCGAGGGAGGGGGGATAATGAGGTGTGTCTGACCACCCATCCTGTCATGGCTGGGAACTCAGTTTAAAGGTTTCTGTAGGGTCCCCTTTATCAAGAGGATTTATTTTTATTTCTCAGAGGGTATCAAAAAGATAGATAGTTTTATGCTTTTCACTTTTTTTGCTTTGACCAAGAATTTTCTTAAGGAAGCAATTTTGGAACCTGAACTTCTTTTAGATGCTTCCTTATACCAATCAAAAATTGCAGACAATTGGATATTTGAAATCTTGTTTTATTTTGGTTCTAAGGTACCTCTAAAATGAACAATTTTGATTATATTAAAAATTTTCCTAAGTGATCACTGTATAGTTGGCCCTCCATATTCACAGATTTTGGGGATTCAACTAACCTCAGGTGGAAAATATTCAAGAAAAGATGACAATAAAAAATAATGCAAATTAAAAAATACAGTGTATCACTATTTACGTAGCATTTCCATTGTGTTAGGTATTATATGTGATTTAAAGATGATTTAAAATATTAGGGAGGGGCTGGGAGCAGTGGCTAATGCTTGTAATCTTAGCATTTTGGGAGGCTGAGGTGGGAGGATCACTTGAGGCCAGGTGTTTGAGACCAGCCTGAGCAACACAGCAACACCTTGTCTCTACACAAAAATATTAATAAAAAAAATTAGCTGGTGTACCTATAGTCCTAGCTACTCAGGAAGCTGAGGCAGGAGAATCACTTTAGCCAAGAAATTTGAGGTTGTGGTGAGATATAATGATGCCAGTGCACTCTAGGCAGGGCAAGAGAGCAAGACTGCCTCAAAAGAAAAATAGTATAAGGGAGGATGTGCATAGGTTATATGCAAATACTATGCCTTTTTATATCAGGGACTTGAGCATCTGTGGATTTTGGTATCCACAGGGGTCCTGGAACCAATCCCCTGCTGATATTGAGGGACAACTGTAATTGTAAATTATCCTTGGTGAATTATGACACTTAGAAAGCTAAACTCATGATTTGAAGTTGTAGTGTAAAAAATTTGAGATGTAGACATCTGACCCAGAGGGAATGCAGACAGACATATGTGACTGAGACAAACCATGGAAATCTCAGAACAGTTGGTCAGAAGCTTGGTTTGTGCACCCTGTTAAAACATGCCTCCAGTTGATAAACACAGTGGACTCCTCATGGCTGAGATGCTCAAAGTTAAAAGAGAATGACGTAGCCATGGCTGGTCACATACTCTACGTTCTTAGAAAGATGTTGTAAAAGTGTCATAGGACCTGCCTTCCTACATAATCAAGCCAAACCAGTTCCTGTTGTTGATGCCAAGACATAGACCATACCTAGACATTCCCCAGCTGATCACCAACCAGCGACCTGGAACCAGCCTGTAAAGAGAAGGTGATTTGGGCTCAAAGACCATCCAATCAAGACTCAGATACTCACTCCCCTGACTGCCCTTCCTTGCCCTTTGGTTTTTGCCTTTACAATCTCTAATTCTCCTAATTCCCACCTCTGGGCACAATTTCGATTTATACCGAAGGCTACATCTTCCCAATCTGCAGATTGCTTTCAGAAAATAAAGTTCTCCTTTTGCCTCCACAGATCTGATTGATCTTTTGTTAACAACCTCATGGCTTAAGCCCTGTAGCCTAAAGGCCAGAACATCTCCAACTGCAAACCTAATTATGGAAGATAGAAAAGCCTGGAGAGATCTTTCCCAGAACTAGACTTCATGGACAAAACACGACAAGACTGAGTAAAGTTCTCATAAGGTTTGGGAAGCGATCTTGGAGGGCAAAGTTCATTCAAACAAAAGAAACCTTCTGAACTCCTCAGTTCTAGAGCCAGCTTAATGAAGGGACTTAGGACCTCCGCTCAGCCTCTTTTCTATGAAATTTCCTCTTATAAATGTACAACAAAAAATTACAAGGACAGACAGAAACAAGTAGTTGTGCTGTTAATACTAAGGCAATTTGCACCAAGAATAAAAGTTTTTCAAATCTAATCAGATAATAAAGAACTCCTAAAGTGGATTCTTTATTCCTAAGAGTTAAACTTAGCATATAGGAAGCTCACCGCCAGTTTCTGATGCAGTGCTGGAGAAGAGTTAGGAACTTTCACATCTAACCAGTTCTCCCAGGGCTCAAGTGACCTCCAAGTACCTATTTAAAAGTCAAAGATTTTGACCAGTGATCACAGTAGGAGGCTCTAAGATTGCTAAATACTGATTTCTTGAAAACAAAAAACAAAACACCAAAGAAGCTCACTGATAAGACAAAGCAGGTAATAGAACACTACTTGACAGTCTTAAATGGGTAGAGAAAAGACAGGGTATATATAAGGGTTTGTAGTGTGGTTTGAGGTGGATCTTTCGATGCTGGGGATTTATTAGGATTAGATAAGGATCATGATACAATGGTTTAGGATTTGTGGACGTGGTGTAACTGTAACAGGTTCATTGTCCAATGTGTGGCAAGTCAATACACCGAGATACTACGTTGCAGCAAGAAAGAGATTTAATCGTGAGGCTGCTGAACGAGGAGATGGGAGGAAACCTCAAATCTCCTCCCTCAAGAGAATGGGGCGGGGATTTTTAAGGGGTTGGATGAGTAGTGGGCCAAGGTGTGGGGATTGTTAATTTGTGAAAGAGTACAGAATGAATTCATGGGGAGGGGAAATGAAGAAACTGCATTCTCATACCGATTCAGTTGCTCTGTGGGGGTCTTTGAACTGTTTGGTATCAGCCATTCTGCTGGAATTCAGGGCCTGAAAAACATCCTAAACAATTCTTAAGCAAAAGCCTTATGATCCTAACTTCAGAGATCCTCTCTATAGGAACAATGGGGATGCAAATTATCAGTCTTGTGCTATGTGACTTTTGGTTACAAGGAAGTAGGCCAAAGTGAGGCCTGATTAATGCTGTAATTATAACTATATTTCTGTCCAGAATCCATGAGGATGGTTTCAATAGCAAGGTAAGGATTTTAAGACAAAGTCTTAAGACTATGAAGACTGAACAGATGTTTGGTGCTATTGACTAAAGAGTTAAACAATCTGATGTTCATTTAACTGGAGATTGAGGAAGTTCCTGAAATAAACGGTGAAGTTATTTGTTGTATCTTTTATCTTCCTGGGCAAGAGATTCCTGGATAGTAAAATCATGCTGACAAAGATTGGAATGCTAAAGTAATGTTAATAAAATCATGTTAACATAGACAGTGGGCTGTGTGTACATGGATTTTGGATATATATTTATACACTTTATCTCTGTTGGGACATTGCATATACACAAAATGTAACTACTCCAAGTTGACTGTATACACAATGGATATATTTTTGATAAAAATGTACTGCAAACTTAGGGATGTCAATATTATAATTGACCAGTGAACATGCAATTACTAGGGTTTAAATAATACTATCTTCACTATAACTTCATCTTGCACATCATAAAAACTATAGTCAATCAATAGCTTATTTTAATGTAAATTCTTAGTAAACAACTTAAGAACTTTCCTTTTTTTCCATTAAAAACTTACTTGTAACTGTTGATAATGGGAATGTATATTTAGGGCAACTTGTATCTATACTGCTGGGTTGTAATCCTCTAGCTTGGCCCACATAAACTCTGCTTACATTAATTTTGGCTCAGCTTTTTACTTTTAGGTTGACAATAGAAAGAATTTTTGTGAAGGGAGTGGGAGCAATGGCCAAATGTATTTACAAAAAATTCCAGTAACCATTAATCAAATGAGAAAAGGGTTGTCAAATTTGAGACAAAAGAGCTATTATCAATAAAGTAGAGTCTTCAGACCAAAATCAAATAATCCTTCTCAGCAATATAGTCAATAAATTTAGGCTTACTGTCAAATACTGGTTCTCAAAGTGTTGTTCCTGGACCATCAGCATCAGCATCTCCTGAAAACTCGTTAGAACTGCAAATTCTTGGCCTCCACCTCAGACTTACTGACAAAAAATTCTGGGACTGGGCCCAGCCATCTTGCTTTAACAAGCTCTACAGGTGATTCTGATACAGGCTCAAGTGTGAGAAACTCCTTCTGTTAAGACAGAATCAAGTTGCTCTTGTTAGCAAAGGACGATAACATCTGTGGAGGAAAAAGGGAGAATCTTATTTTCTATTAAAAAAAACTGCTATAGATTGGAAAGACACAGACTCTGGTGTAAAATAGAAGTACGCTCAGAGGAGAGGAGAGGGAAAACTGTCACTTAGGTCTTTCATGCATATTAACCAGGTTTTGGAAAAGTCTATGAATATTTATGAGGGAAGTCAAGCACGTGTGCAGTAGGCAAACATATATGTACTATACATTCTATGTTCATTTTAGGGTGGAGTTTTAACATTAAACTGAGGTGGAATTTGGCTGTTTAGATCAAGAGGTGAACTATAGGGCATAAGGATGTTTTGTGTGCAGCCTCTGTGTGAGTCAGCTGAAACCCGCTTGAGATCTGTGCCTGTTTATTAGGAAAGAATGTTTATAAGGGGGCGGGGAGGAATCCAATGGGCTGATCTTGGGCAGTTCACCAGGATCAGTGGGAAACTCCCAGTTATAACTGTTTGGATAATGTTTTTTTAAAGGCTAGTTTCTATTCAATTACAGAAAGAAGACCTTATGGCAGCTAGTAACATAGGGGTATGTGGCCAAGCCCTCTCCCTGCCATGGCCACTGGATTCCATTTCTAGTGAATCATTTTAGCCACACGGGTCCATTTCATTTGTCAGCTGGGGGTATATTTTAGCCCCCTGAAACACTGATTACCAAGCTTCTTCTGAATATTTTGGCCCCCAAAGATTACAGGAACTGAAGAAACTAATCAGAAAGTCATCTGAGGCTAGGAGAGTTTTTGTGATTTTTAACAAATTATAGTTACAAATAGTTCTAGAGATCTTTGAGAGCCCATAGACTTAGAAAACTATTGTTATAATGTTTTTGAAAATGTAAAATCATTACTCTCATTCAAATATAAAATGAACACATTTTAAAATTTTTATTTAGCTCAAGTTAATGAGAGAATTGGTAAGATGTTAAAAGCCATATACAGTTGACTCTGAACAGTAGGGCTTTGAACTGTGCAGGCCCACTTATACCTGGATGTTTTTTCAACTAAGTATGGGTGGGAAATACAGTATTTGTGGATGAAACTAGTGTATAAGAAGGGCAAACTTTTCCTGTACGAAGATTCTAGAGCGCCAACTACAGGACTGAGTATGCACGGATTTGGGTATACACAGGAGTACTAGAAACAATCCCCTGTGGATTTTGAGGGGCAACTATAGTTGTATTTATCAGAATGGAGCAAAGCAGCAAAGTTAAATGAGATTTGCAATTAAAAACTATGTGGGCACATGAGCTTTCTGAAGGTGAAAGTGTAGGTGAAGAGTAGATACATATCCAATCCTTTTAAGGAACTAGCAGACCAAGACAATACATGAAAATTGATTAGGAGATCATTAGAAACTTTCAAAATTATTGAGAAAGTATTTCCAATTTAGGTGGTAAAATATACATAACATAAAATTTACCATTTTAACTACTTTTAAGTGTACAGTTCAGTGGCATTAAGTACACTCACACTGCTATGCACCCATCACCACCATCCATTTCCAAAACCCTTTCATCATCCCAAACTGAAACTCTGAAACTTTGTACCCACTAAACACTAACTCCTTATTCTCCCTTCCCCCCTAGACCCTGGGAACCACTCTCTACTTTCTGTGTCTATGACTTTGCTTATTACAGGTACCTCATATAAGTGGAATCATAAATACCTGTCCTTTTGTGTCTGGCTTATTTCACTTTGTATAACGTCTTCAAAGCTCATCGATGTTGTAACATGTATGAGAATTTCATTCCTTTTTCAAGCTCAATAATATCTCATCACATGTATATAATAAATTTTCTTTACTTGCTCAGCCCTCAATGGACACTTGGGTTATTTCTGCTGTTTAGTTGTTGCAAAGAGTACATGTTTTAATAGAGTCTTGTGGGTAAGTAGATGCAGATCACAAGAGACTAATTGAATAAGAAGCTTATAGGAAATTATCTGTATAAACTCATTTGAGAAGTGTAACTGTGAAAAAGAAAAGAAAAGAAATACAGTATGAGCCATTAAGTAGCAACGGAGGCATACAATGTTCTTTTAAGATGGAGTGGTCCATACACAGAAAGTTCTGGTCTACAAGATGAAAGTGCCATGGAATCTCACTATCCTCTTTCCATCAATCCACATAATAGCCAAGAAGAGCACAGAATTTAAGAAAGTTCAATGTCTTCTCACTTTGCCGTTAACAAAGGGGAAGCATCTCTGAAACTTACTTTGGGGACTCTAAGTTTCTCTGCAAGAGAGAGTTGACCTACGTCCATTCCACTAGTAACAGTCTTTCTCTGTGTCTGTCTGTCTCTCTCTTGTCTCTGCCTCTTTCTCTCTCTTTCACTGTCCCTGCCCCCCACACACACACTTAAAGCTCAAAGGCAAATGGGAGTTGGTCAATTTTCTAATTGACAAACACACACACACACACAAAGCCACATATAAATTGTGATAGTCATTTGCCTACAATCATGCCAACTTGGCCACCATTTACCACTAAGCTTCACGGAAAACAGCAGGAAAAAATGATGGTTTCTAATCCTGAGAAAGTAATTTTGCTTTAAATGTAGGAAGGAGTTTTTCTATTTCTAAGAAGGAACACTCTGTGATTCTTTGAACAGAAAACTTTCCTATTTATCTCTTTTAAAAACAGCTAGTTAAACACTGCTGAGCAGTACAAGACTACAATATCTGAAGATTCCTTGGTCTAAGGTCACTCTTCTCTCTGTGATTAGCAAGAACTAGGTGTTTTCTTCAGGGAATCAGGATGATTCCTTTGACAACATAATTTCTGAAGAAGTTAAGAAAGTTCATGTGCTATTACTCTTGAGTTCTTATGAATATGTTTAACTATAGCTGATGTTTATAACCACAGAACTTTCACATGTGAATTACCCAAGGTAAAATCTGTCCTTGAATCTGACTACTTATTAATTGCCTTGTGGCTCTCTAAACTTTGGGAAGATGCATTCAATCCATGCTAGATTCCTCAATTAATTCCTCCCTGGATCTTTACTAGATGTTAAAATAACAAATCCAGCCTATATTAAACACTTGCTATGTTAAACACTTGGGCTAGACCCACTACATATGTTGCACCAGTCCTCATGAAACCCCACAGGTAGCTATTCTGGCCCCATTTTACAGGCCAGAGAGCCAGCTCAGCAAGGCTACTTCTTCAGCAGGTAACAGGAAGGTCTGGGCTTTGAACGTAGGTATACCTCACTACAAAGTTGTGTTTTTACCTCAAAAAACAGCCTCTCCAGGAGAATTGCTTGAGCCCAGGAATTTGAGGTGCAGTGGGCTATAATTATGCCACTGAACTCTAGCCTGAGCGACACAGCGAGACCCTGACTCAAAAACAAAACAAAACAACAATCCTCCCCCCACAAAAAAACACAGTCTCTCAAAAGAGCAAGCATGCCACGGACAATTTAACTAACAGCAATCAGGTTAAAATTCCAATGAAGCAAAGACATTATGAAGTAAGGTTTGGAAATAACAACTTTTTTTTTTTTTTTAGCAGAACTCCAAACTTTTCTCCATCTTATGACAAGATAACAGGTTAGATTGGCCAGGTTGGGGGTTTTGAGCACTGTCCCCAACTCCCTGACATCAGAGACATTCTGGGCATTGTTTCCTCTGTTCAACAGGTGTGGAGGGTTGAGTTGATCACAGCCTCTGGTTCATGTTGCACCATAGCTCAGCTTGGAGCAAGACCCCTCCCCTGCTTTTATCTGTCTAATTATACTCTTATATTGTCATTATCCACTCCTCATCCCCCTACGACCAAGGCTAACATTTTAATGTGTCTGATCCTATCCTTTTATTTTACATATTCTTGAAAATGCTGACTGTGGTTTCTGGGCAAGTGTGTGGATGTGGAGGTCTCACCATGCGGCATCAGCCTGCATGGGAACCCCTCAGGCCAAGATCAGGGACTCCAGCCAGTGGCAGCCCTGCCTCTGCCCAGCCAAAGATGTTTCCAAAGCGAGCTACTACCTGCGAGAACCTGATCCTTCATCTCAAAATGAGGGCAATGCTACCTGCATTGACTCCCTCACAGCGTGGTAAGAATGAATGAGATAAAGATTCTAGAGGCCTTGGTAAGCTATAAAGTATTTAAAGTGTGAAGCTCACAGGTATGGTTTTATCTCAGGAATATCTGTGATATGAAAAGTGGGGGCTGCTTTGACATGGCCACTTTTTGAAGTTGCCCCATGTAGGAGAAGTTTGATTCCAGGCTGCTATGGACAAAATGGGGTCCCCTGAAAATTCATATGTTGAAGCTCTAACCCCCACTCTGAAGGCATTTGGGAATGGCACCAATAAGGAAGTAATAAAGGTTAAGTGAGATCACAAGGATGGGGTCCTTGCATCCTTACAAGAGGAGGAGGAGACACAGGGGCTCTCTCTCTCCAAGTGCTCACAGAGAAGAGGCCATACGAGGACACAGCAGGAAGGCAGCTGTCTACAAGCCAGGAAGAGGGCCCTTGCCAGAAAGCAACCCTGACGGCACCTTGATCTTGGACTTTTAGCCTCCAGAACAATGAGAAAATAAATGTTTGTCGTTTAAGCCACACAGGCTGTGGTGTGTTGTTACAGCAGCCTGAGCAGATGAATATATAGGCACTCCTTGGCAATGTATGATTTGTACCCAAAGAGAGCAAAGGTATGATTCCAAACACTGGGATGTTCTGGATGTTAAGATAGTCTCAATATGAAGTTTATTTGCATTTTACTTACTTAATGTGCCCTAGAAGGCACTGTTGGGAGGGAGTCAAGCTGAGGCCACCAATTCTGCTCCTCATGGGAGCAGGGTAGGGAAGCACCGTGAGAGAGGACCTCTTCTAAGGCCCAATGACAGTTGTTCCTCCTGGGATGTGCCCCAAACAACAGCACAAAATTCTGGACAATCTGTTTCTTGCTCTCTCTGACACCTAGAACAGGAAAACATAAGAACTGATAAAAGTTTGGCTGGGTGGCAGGAAGTAAATTAACTAAGTTCCTTTCCCCCTTTTACACCTCACTGTCCCTTGCCTCCTTTAGGGTTAGTGGACACAAACATCATTTCTGGGATTGCCAATATAATTGATAAAAAGTAGGCAGTGTTACTAGATAAACATCTGGCACTAGAATTTCCCTTAAGAAGAGAACTGGTTTTGTATTTGGAAAAATACCCCAGCAGAGCTTGGGGACAACTAGTGACATGGTGTGGTCTCCTGGATGCACTACTGTTCTACAGCGGACAAGATGAGAAATATACCCATTACTCTAGAAAGGGGGTGGGGAGAAAAGAAACAAATAGAAGAAGAAAGAAGATGGATGAGAAAGAGGTTTGCCAATGGCTGTGTGTGCTGGGATAGGACTCTTCCCTCAGACTCTTCCTGTCTCCAGTAAAGTTGACAAA
Source organism: Lepilemur septentrionalis (assembly GCA_963573855.1). Classification (NCBI taxonomy): domain Eukaryota; kingdom Metazoa; phylum Chordata; class Mammalia; order Primates; family Lepilemuridae; genus Lepilemur; species Lepilemur septentrionalis. Next base: position 16,377 of record CAUYMX010018481.1, on the reverse strand, counting down.
TGCATCTATTATGAACTTGGTGAAAGGTAAGGCTTGTGCCTGGGCAGTGATTGAGACAGTTCATCTGGACACAGTGGTGGAGACAAAAGGCCCCCTGAGCAAGCTGACCATAGAGAGTCGGGAGATCATGGGGAGGGCTCTAGGTTGATAGAGATCTTAACAAAGGTATTATAATACTCAAGTCACATTAGCCTACCTACAAGAACCCTGGCAGACATTCAAATGACATGAATAGAAAGAGAGAGCTAGGTGGCTCCAAATTTCTTAAATATCTGAGGGGAGTTTGGAGAATGTCTCTGATAAAATATCTCTGCTGCAACCTACATCCTTCTCTCACCATCAGCTTCATGCTTCCCCCTGGCTGGGTTTCCCAGGAAGTCTGAGTCCAGGAAAGGCAAAATGAGGAATGACAGCCATGTCAGACTGCAGAAAGAGAAGCTGAGAGAGCCACAGCGATGCAGGAAATGAATACACAGGAGCCTGAGTTGGCAGCTGCAGAGCTGGCAGGAGTGACCATCAGTTCCCAGGTCAAATACACTCTCAAAGCTCCCATTGGCTTCTAGGTGCACAGCCTAGGAAGCTTTCATCTGTCCCACCGCCATGGCAGGCACAAAATTATGCAACATTTTCAGATGCATTGGGAGCCAACTGGCTGTAGATGTAGGGGTCTGAGATAATGCATCACTTTCCGAGATCTTTCCACCCTCCCTTCATTCCGTGCTGGCAACAACTTTCCAAGGTTTAAGCATGGCTTCTTCCTCTATATAATGAGGCATAATTCTAAAATAGTTGCATAATTTTAAACTTCAGAAAAATAGAATTAGAAAAGATTGAGAGGGATTGTAGGATCGGCAGTTAACAAGATAGGGTCCATCTTTCTGACTCCTGACACACATTTTTTGTGCCTCTCCTGGTGGATGGTATTGACCGGCTTTTAATTCATAAGAGGAGGATGGAGAGGCAAGGTGTGTCTCTGTTTAGATGCTTCTCCTTCACCTCTAATCATCCTTCACCCTCTCTGCAAGCCAAAAACTGGTTCTGACCTATTTCTTTCCAACAGTAATTATAGCTCCTATCAATTTTCCATAAAAAGATAGATGTGCACAAAAAGTGAAAACCTGATGGAGCAAGACATGGGTTGAATAAGAATGTCACTTCCCCTCCCCTGTTTCACATTTCTCTTAACTGTAATGAACACATCCCCTTGGAGACAGAAACCCAAGGCTAGTTGTGACAGAAATGGATATCAAGCAATTCAGGTTCATTGCCACAGAAGTGTTATGATTCCGTTTCAGTAGACAAGAGATACCCAGGGACTCTTCTCCTGTTGTTACATTCTCATCTCCACCCTTCACTAAATTTACTTAATTGGAAATTAGAATTTAAATTATGGGGATAAGGATGTTCTTCTTCTCCTCCAGGGCCACCACCTGGTATATCCTCACTGCAGTGTCTATTCACAGAACACAGAACAGGGCAGGGCAGACGGAATGCTTCCCTGGAGGTGAACTGATACATTCAGGCTTTGTCTTTCCTCCAGGCACATGCGCTGGGTCTACATGATGCAGAACCTCTGGGGGCATTAAGGCGGGACTAGTCAGAAAGAAAAATTCTGGCAACTGGCTTCTTTCTATTGAAGTTGTGAGTCATGTGAAAAGTCCAGTCATAGTGAACTTGGTCACCAGGCTCTTAAGTATCTCACCAAGGCAAATAAGGCAGGAGTGACAGCATAACTGGGAGCTGTGTGTGGCTCACAGGCACAATGTCAGGGGGACCTCTGGGGGAGTTGGACTCCAGAGAAGAGCCAGGCAGAGGCTGGAGGAAGCCCATCGATGGCTGGCCTGCCCTCTGTCCCTGACGCTCTTGAGATCTGAAATCTCCTCATCACTGCCAGCCGACACAGAGCCAGAGATTTCTGGAGTGGGTAAAAACCAGCCATGCTGGGAAGTGAACACTTTATTGGAAACATGAGATGAAAAATACCGCACAGCAAATGTAATACGGACGTAACAACGTCAAGCGTTCAGAAGTAGGAAAATTACCCATGAAAACACAGCTGTCCCCGTCACTGTTTTCACACGTGACCTATAACCAGTTTTTCCAGATATAGATGACATGAGACAGCACCAGGAGTCTCAGTCGGATGGACGGTGACAGTTTTTGGAGATGTTTTCTGTGTTTGCCAACATGGAGTTCAAGGTCAGCCTGCTGGAAGAACCCTTGGTGGAAAGCCCTGCTTGTTACCTGACACAAAAGGCAGAAATTTTCAAGTGAAAAGGAGACATGCAACTGGGCTTTGTTCATCTGCTTTGATAGTTATTCAAGAAAACAGCACAGCCCGGCGTGTGGAAATAAAGCCCGCTCGACCTTGACTGTGGGAGTCCTCGGCGTCTGACATTTATAACATTCACTGCCACACTAGAAGAAAATGTTTTCCTCGAGGCCATGGAGTTTTATTGCAAAAATAGAATAAAAACTTTGAAAACAAAATGATTCTTTCTAACTTAATAAAAAATTTGTTATTTTTTATTGTCTTCTGTGCATGAGTTATATGGAACCTGAAAAATAGTTCTCGTGGCTCCCAAGGTGGAGACGTGTGAGTTACATACGCTTCACGAGGCCCTGGGCTCAAAACTAGTGTGAGTTAAATACAACTCACATGGCAGTTATTGTATTAAAGAAGTCAGAGGATAAAACCCATGCCTTTTAAACAGTAGGGAAATCCAGCAGGTCTTGTTGGCGGCAATTGGCTATTTTTAAAAATCACTGGGTTAGAATAACCCAAGTGGTTTGGGGCAAATGGGCGGACACTGCTGGCAGACTGGGCTGAGAGTGAAGAAACCCTCTCTCAAAGGGTCCAGTGGGGGCCGGGCTCCCGAGCTCAGGAACGTCGTACCAGGGATGTCTGTTTAAGGGTTTGTGTAGTGACGGTGATTGTGTGGGCTGGGAAGTGACCAAGGGGAGCCACAGGCTGATCTTCAGAAAGATCAGGAAGGCAGAGCACACTGTAAACAGGGCAGGCTGTGAGGGAGGCAGAGCCCAGGGCTGGCAGGGCCACCACAGGGCCATCCTTGGGCATGTCCTGCTGGGCTCCCACCTGCAAAAGGTGCGGGGTTTATGACATGCTGAAGGGACCGAGTGATTGATCTGTGCCTGGGAAGGATTTTTCCCATTGATTCTGCTGTAGGGGTGAGGAGAAGGTTCCCCTTTGCCTTGAAAGTTTGCTGAAAGAGCAGCTCACAATTAAAGCAGATTAATAAGAGAAAAGTTTGTTTACCATGTGCATGGGAAGAATCACAGAATGATTACTCAATATCCCAATAAAGTTAGGATATTTTTATACATGCCTTTTAGAGGTTGGGGAGAAATGAGGAGTAGAGGTAATTCTGTTTAGGGGCAATAAACGGTTGCTAGTGAGGCTGAATGGATGGGAAACAGACTGACTAGTAAATTAACCTGAGAGACAGGTGTTATATTTAAATGACGTAGGCTAGGTCTGGTTGCGTTCTGCAATATACCGAGATAACAGGGAGAGAGAGGGAAGTCAAATCCCCCTTTGATCTTTTGATCAGGTTAGTCCGGTTTGTACAGACAGCGGGAAAGCCCCTTCAAATGCTTTTTGATCTTGAATGGCCTTTAATTCAAAATATTCTTTATACAAAGGAGTCATATTTTGGAAAGAAATTTCCTGAGCTCCTTCACCACAAACCCCTCCCTCTGTTTTAGGGGCTGAATTGTGTTTCCCCAAAATTCAAGTGTTGAAGTGCCAACCCCCCATACCTCAGGATGTGACGGTATTGGACATAAGGCTTCTACAGATTAGGCTGAAACGCAGCTGTTAGGGTAGGCCCTAATCCAACCTGACCGGTGTCCCCAGGGGAAGCTGGACCCACAGAGAGTTGCCGGGAAAGGCCATGCAAAGAGGCAGCACAAGGGCAGCCACCTGCAAGCCAAGGAGAGGGGCCTCGGAGGACACAAACCCTGCCACACCTTGATCTTGAACTTCCAGCCTCCCGAAGTGTGAGAAAACAAATTTCTGTTGTCTGTGGTGCTTTGTTATGGCAGTCCTAGTAAACTGATATGTTCTCATTTAAGACCTTTATTTCCTTCTCTTTCTCCTTTCTGTTTATTCTCTTTCATGTGAGGACTCACGTTAAAGAAAACATCTCAAGTTTGTTTATACTGAAGTATAAATGACAAAGAGTCCTGGAAACATCCCCTGGGCTGTCATGTCACTTGAATGACATGATTCCTGCCATGAGGCCCAGGAGTGATGATCTGAGTGGATGGCCAGGCACGGGAGAGATGTGGGCCGACACTGCTCCTTCCTGGGCAGTCCCTGAGCAGCAGCTCTCTGCCTCTGGTGTCGTGCTGAAGGAATGGCCTGGGAAAAAAATGCAAAGATGTTTTCTGGCTCTTTAAAACCTTCTCACCCTTGCAACCCTGCCTCAGGCCAGTGGTTGGGAAGGGCAGGGTAATGTCCTTTGTTCTTTGTGCTACAGGAGATGGCTCAACGGATCTGTCCAGGTAGAGGTCCTGAGAAAAGGTCACTAGGTTGTCTTCAGCAGAGATGGGAGGGAGACGAGATGATTAGAATCATCATCTGTAGTTGAAGATGCATGGTATAATTTCTATCTTTTTTAATTTGTTGAGACATGCTTTGTGGCCTAGGATATATACGGTCAATCTTAGAGTATGTCCCATGAGCTGATGAGAGAGTTGATCTCTTAGTGAACTTTTTTGGGAAAGAGTTTCCCTTCACCCCCATAAATGATAGTAAGAAACGGTATATTGGCTTAGGCTGTTTGGCGGTCAGGAGTTTACAGCCCCTCCAACAATGGAGTTACCATGAGACCAATGGCATGAAGAGAGGTTGAATTGTCAGAGAAACACAAGAGCTGTGTTTCAAGACCCAAGGGAGGTCCGTGATCCAGCTAACCTAACCTATTTCACCTCGGTGACTACGCTTCTCTTTTGGTCTCTGCTTGCCTTTGTACATTTTATGCTTGTTTCTCTCAGTACCCACCATTGGTTAATTCTTTCTTGCTTTCCCATCCAAATTCTATGCAGACATAGACAGTCTGTGTGGCCTTCTGGGCAGCACCTTTTTGCTCTCTATCACTGCAGTAGAACTGCGAAGCCTATGGCCAGGTTGCCCTTAGGTCAGGAGTCTACCTCTGACCCCATCACTGTTCACCTCTCCCTCTTCAGCAGGGGTCTGGTGCAGAGCAGAAATATTATCATATTCATACCTCTCTCTTATACAAAGAGCAAGTCTGTATTTAAGTGCACCAAATTTTCTCTCTTGGTAACATCAAAAGAGAAAAGGGTGCTGTGGTCTACATAAAATTAAATAAAAGTCTAATGTCATCATCTTCTTAAGTAACATGACATGTTCCCTTCAGTGTGTAAGAAGAGAGAAACACAAAAGGGCAGGGAATACAATTATTTATGTTCATATTTTATCCATTAGAGTTCCATTAGATTTTCAGCTACTGTAATACTAAAACATATTGGGGTATCAAGGATATTAACCAAGTCCCCAAGCCCTTGATGTTCACTGTCATCTGAGCACCCTTCTTTCAAACACCATCATGAAGTACAGAAGAAGGGAATAATGATGCAACAATTTAAAAAATCCTGGCCTCTATATTGTTCCTGCAGAATACTCCGCCACCACCCAGGTGGGCTTAGACTCTGTCCAGAGCCAGGACCATCAGCTGTGGCTTCTCTCTCTCGTATTCCCACCTCTCTTCCTCACTCCTCACTCTCTATGCCTCCTGAAAAAATCCCAAGTGAAAATGGGAACTAAGGATGAAACTCCATCATTATTTGTACATCTGGGCATTCCCAAGACTTCTACTCAGAGTTTGTAACTGTGCTGAGCTACCGAAGTATCCACTTTGACAAGATCTCGTGTCTTGCCTAGCTGGACAGATGAAACGCGAGATGAGGGAAGTGCCCGCAGGGAACTCGGCATGTGTGAGGGGGGAGCAGAAGGGGAAAGATAGTCCGCAGAAACTGAGGAGCAGGTGTGAGTGGAGGCGGCAGTGGAAGATTTTCAACAGGGAAAATTACATGAAACTCGGCACATTTTATTGTTTTATGACTTTCCCTGATTGTTTCACGTCTTTTCTCTCCTGGCTGGATTGTGAGCGGAGACGGGTCTTTTACATGTTTGTTCACTACAGTGAGGAGCGATATTGTGGACATGGAACAGGAAATCAAGAAACTCTTGTCAGGTTAAGCAACAAAAGAATAGGTGTGAGCCACCAGGAGTCAAGTTGTAAGGCCTACCGCTGTAATTACAAGTCCAACGGCAATTATGAAGAGCGACTTTTATGGCAATAAACTAAAGCTTAAGTTGATGTTAGGTGATCAGTCAGGAAAGGATTGTGATGAAGTCCTGAAAAGACCAAAGCTGAATGAGTGAGAGAGAGTGAAAGGTGCAGGCCTATGTGTATGAACTCAAGTGTACAGATTAATGGGAGTTTAAGATAAAAAAGAGCTCAATGGGAGAATGAAAGTCACATCATGATGTCACCAGAGCTGCTGCAGAAATAAAATAAGACCACTAAGGTGAGACCTGGTATGCTCTGATAAGCATACTCTGTTGAGACTTCCTGTGCTAGGAAGACTCTGAAGCAAAAGAGATTAGAGATAAAGAGACACTATAAGACATTAAAATCACTTAGAACAGTACCTTGTGTATAGGGAGAACTTAATAATGTTGGTTGTTACCAATATTGCACAAAATTGTCAGTATCTTAGTAAAAATTCCAAGTGTACTTTGAATTTTTAATGACCACATACCCATTTTCTTTCCTATTGGCCACTGCACAGATCGGTGTAATCCTGGACTAGACAGATGTGTGACTTTATTCACATCTGTTGTGAATGCCCAAGGAAGTCTTGATTAATAAAAAGCTTTCTTTTCTCTGTGTTAATGCAGTTAAGGGCTTATATATATTTTTATTTTTCAGCAGGTAGAGAAGAACCCCATCTGGTTGAAATATCTTCCTGCCATTGTTCAATGATGTCCACTTTTCTATGTTGATCATAAAATGCTTTCTTGTTTCTGCCTGCCCACTAGCAGCAGTGGCTGGGTTAATTGCCTAGTCTAGTTGATGCCTTAACACATTTATGCTCATTTGTGAATGCATTAAATATGCAGAAAAACTGGTGTAAAATTCTAGGATTTTTGTATTAAAAAGTCAATAAAAAGAGATTTCCTTAGGGCATCACATCAAATTCAATGAAAGCTGCGTCTGCTTTTCCCTAGTGCTAGTTGGCCACTCTGAATGAATTGTGGTACCTATAAACTACCTGTTTTTTTTCTCTCTCTCTTTCCTAAACAGATATTAAAGAAATTTATTTGGAAATTGGATTGCTGCATCTAATCATGATTTTTTCCCCTTAGCTTTTCTCTTCTACATCTTCCATATAAATAGTATTATTTTAAGAAAATTTTAAAGAAACATATTAAAAAAAAAACCATGAGAGTAACACATTCGCAATTAAAGGCTCAAATCTTACCTAACCACATAATCTTTATCTTGACATCTAGTTTAAGACTGAATGCAGAGACTTGGACATTTTTTTTCTAGGGAACACAACTTAATCCACTACAGTCCTAAACTGGAAACAACTCATATTTCCATAGACAGGGGAATGGATAAACAAATTGTGGTACATCCTTATAATTGAATACTACTTAGCAATAAAAAAAACAAACTATTGATGCAACAATAATGGATAAATTTTAAAATAATGATGCTGAGTGAAAGACATTACATAGAAGACATATTACATGATTCAATTTATTTAAAATTTAGAAATTATAAATTAATCTGTCATGACAGAAGGCTGAATATGTCTTGCCTAGGGAGAGGGATGGGGCGAAGAGGGAAGAGGTGAACAGTGGATTACCAAGCACCATGGAAGAATATGTTCATTATTTTGATTGAGGTTGGTGATGGTCTCATGGCATATATATGCATCCATACATATGGTTGTTAATACTTGCTTTGCCTCAGAATGCTTCCTTTTTGTAAAGTGCCTCTTTCCCACTCCATGTGATTCTGATAAGCCTGATGCTCAAAGGAGTGGCCCAACTCCTCTGCCAAGTGAAGCCAAGAGAAACCATTTTTGAATTTGATTCAGGTGCTGAAGAGAATTCAGTTCTTGAGCGCCTACAGCTGCTGAGGTGTTGAGAGTCATCTTTGCCATAGATATAGAGAGAGTGTGTTGGTTTAAATAAAACCCACAGAAGTGCCAGGCGCAGTGGCTCACGCCTGTAATCCTAGCACTCTGGGAGGCCAAGGCGGGTGGATCGCTCAAGGTCAGGAGTTGGAAACCAGCCTGACCAAGAGCGAGACCCCCGTCTCTACTATAAATAGAAAGAAATTAATTGGCCAACTAAAAATATATAGAAAAAATTAGCCAGGCATGGTGGTGCATGCCTGTAGTCCCGGCTACCTAGGAGGCTGAGGCAGAAGGATTGCTTGAGCCCAGGAGTTTGAGGTTGCTGTGAGTTTGGCTGACACCACAGCACTCACTCTAGCCTGGGCAACAGAGTGAGACTCTGTCTCAAAAAAAATAAAATAAAATAAAAAAAATAAAACGCACAGAAGAAAGCAAGGAGAAATGGAGGGAAAATGGAAAATAAACCCTGATGGCATTGTTTGAATTCCCAGATTCAGCTATTCCTGAAGCCAGCTGTAACTTTGGATTTCCCAAATAAACGAGCTCCCAAATTCCCATTTCAGGCTTAAAATAGTCTGAATTGAGTTTCTATAGCCACAATTGAAAAGAAGACTCACAAAATGCTGAATCCAAAGTTGTGTCACTACAGAGCGAAAGCTCATAAGCACTGGGCGACACCGCCTTACGGAGTGCCTTTGTATGCAAGCATCAGTCCCGGGAAAATGTTGCCTTGGAAGATAATACACAATAATCAAACTAAGCAAATGCAGATACACAGGAGATGACCACTAGCATTTTTTATAATACAGGGAAAAACAGATGTCAAATAATTTGAAAATAATTCAGAAATCTGCCTGAAGAATGACATTGTACTGTCCTTTGGAAGCAAGAGAACACAGAGCGGAATTGTCGAGAGTGGGTCCTGTCAGACTGACTTGGCTTCCGTTTCTGAATAAATTCCTGCCAGATAGATTAATGGGGAGCTTTTACTGTAACAGAACATTAAGTTCCAGACAGCCCGGCCTCACAGTTTGCCCTTGGTGGAATAGCATCTTCCCTAGGGCCCTCAGCTTCCTCATCTGTGAAATGAGGCCATTTCAACATTTGTGTACTTCAATTCCATGACTTTATGTTCTTTTTTTAAAAAGGGAGAGGAGGATGTCTGGCTGATGGGTGAAAGGGTGGGTTAAACAACACCTCCTCCTGGAAGGACCTACAGGGCCTTGAAGGCCAAACCTTCCTCTGGGGCAGGGGTCCCTCAACCTCAGCTGTATGACATTTTGGGCTGGATAGTTATTTGTTGTGAGGGCTATCTTGGCCATTGTAAGATATTTAGTAGCATCTCTGCTCTCTACAGACTTGATACTGGTAACAGCCCTCCCACTGCCAGTTGCAAGAACCAAAAATATCCCAGACAAAGCCAAGTATCCCCTGGGGGACAAAATCACTCTCAGATAGGGCCTTCCACAGGCTTTGTGACAGAGTGGAGTGCTTAGCTCGGAGAGGCTGTCAGGGATGCAGTGACATGTTATGCTGGCATCTTGGAAAACAGGATCACAAAGGATCTCAGGGACTTAGAGTAGTCAGAGGCAACCAGTCTGGTGTTCAGTAAGGTCCAGCTGAAGACAAGGTGTCACTCAGGACAGGTATAGTGCACCCCCTTACAATCGGGAAAGAGCATTTGGATGCCAGGGGAGAACAGACTCAATAGCATAAAGCCAGTGGCAAAGAGGCAAGTTGTGATTTGGGGTGTGGAAGAAGTAATTTTTAATGAAAAACTGGAAGACCAGCACTCTCCCTGGGTCCAGACTGGCTGTACCATGGTCAGGAGCCTGTGCTGGACAGCCCCAGAGACCTGGGCAAAGTGACTGAAGAACTGTCAGAGAGAAGACAGGAGGAAGGGATTGCCAAAGTCAGCTCAGAGAGGACAAGGCACACCTGCTATGATGGTGTCTGTTATCTCCTACTCCCGTCCCAGCTCCTCAAGGGGGGAGGTTCTTTTTTTTCTCTATATTATTATTAATTATTATTTTTACCTTCAGAATTCACTCTGACCCATTTCAGATTTGTTTCTTTTTCCTGATCATTTTGCCCACCTTAAGGGGCTAACTTACTCCTGTCATTGAGTCTATGTAGAGACTGTTGAATTGGACCTTTTTTGTTTAATTTGCTCAACCTCTTTGTTTGGAGTTCTGCCTTTTGCTTGTTGAATGCCATGGGCAATTTAGTTAAAGGTTACTCAGGATGTTGAGTAAGAACTATGTCTTTGACTGAATATAAGCAAAGATTACAAAAGAAACAAAGGAAACAATTGTTGAATCTGCTCTCCACTTCCCCGCCCCTTTTTAGACGTTATGAATCCTTATCTCAATAAGGAGAACCAGCAAAGGGTGGGAAAGATAAATAAAGACCAAATATAAGAGCATGGCAGGCCTATAGGAAATTAAGAATCACAGGATAGTTTGTCTCTGAGAGACAAAGGGAGTGATAAATCAGCAAAGAGGGGTCCCTGAATCTGGAGTTCCAGATATGGCTGGGGGTGGGCAGGGATGTAGAATGTGGTTGCAAATTTTTCACCTCAAGACTTCAGGGGAGGTGTAACTTTTATTCTCCCTGTATTACTGATCATTTTTAGAGCCTCCACCCATTTTTAAACAGCAAGAAGGATAGGATGTGTGTGTGTGTAAGGGGAAAGAATTAATTTAGTCCAATCCAGTAATCTTAGTATGATAAACACAGCGTATTTCTCTGATTATATAAATAATTCAAGTTTGTGGTAAAAAAAATCCAAGTGATACATAAAAGTAAAGAAGAAAGTAAAAATCTTGAAATTCTACATTCCTGGCAACTACCATGAACATCTTGGTGACATTCTTTCGCTGATCCAATAATCTGAGCAGGCCCTCTGGGCCTGAATGCTTGATCTTGTAGGTCTGGTCCCCTCCACTTCTCTTCTCTGGGATGCTATCTGGGTGCACCGAGAGGTTCCATGTGACCTCCTGCCAATAGAGTAAAGGGGGCCTTAGACCTGCCTCCTCTGTCTCCACAACACTCTACTCTCCTAATCTCTGATAAGTGGTTGCTGGATGGCTTCATTCATAGCTATAGTTGGAGGCTTCTGAGTCCCTGGAACCACCTTTCTTTAGCTGCCTTACCTCTACCAAGATAGGCTGATGGTAGGCCCTTTGAGGTGCCCCTGAGCTATTTTCCCAGACCACTCAAGAGCAGCAGGAATTTTTTACTACCTGTCCATGAAAATAGGGCAGTGTCAAGATGATCTGCCAAAATGTGCCTTGGATTCTGGTTCAAAAGTCCATGGCTCATGTCATTCCCTCCACTTGTCTGTACCATCTGAAGAAGGGACATGGGCTATGTTCCATCACAGTCTTTTCTATTCTGCCATTTCTGCTTCTTTCTCACCTGTATGGTCCTGCGGAGCTAGGAGGGGCGAGTCTCTCCATATCTCCTCCTCAATACTAAGACTAGTATTCCTTTCCTAGAGGCTGTTGTGCAGGATGGGGTAAAAAGAGAGATGGACTGGCTTACTAATTGGAGAAACACAGTCTTTGTTGTGAGGTACAAATAACACGATGATCTGGGTTTGAGGATGGCCCCCACTGAAGACAGAATGAAAGGAAATGGATAACTCCCCACAAAGGACGAGGCTTTTGTAGGGGTGAAGGGAAACTTTCCCTTTCCCCAAAAAATTTCACTGAAAGATCAACTCACAATTAAGGCAGATTGATAAAGAGAAAGGTTTATTTACCATATGAATGGGGAGAATCACAGAATGATTACTCAATATCCCAAGGAAGTTCAGATGTTTTTATACCTGTCCTTTTGGAGGGGAGGGGAAGATAAGGAATACAGGTAATTCTGTTCAGGAGGAACATATGGTGCTAGGGAGGATAAATGGATGGGGAAACAGATTGATTTGTAAATGATTCTTTTTGAAAATTAAATGAACCTCAGAGATAGGTATTATATTTAAATGATTTGGGCCAGGTCTGGTTGCATTCTTGATCCTCCTTCCTGCAATATATTGAGATAACAGGGAGAGGAAGGGAAGTCAGTTGCCTCATTTTATCTTTTGATTTGTTGGTCTTGTTTATGCACATAGAGGGAAAGCTCCCTCCAGTGCTTTTTGATCTTGAATAGTGTTTAATTCAAAATATTCTTTACACCAAGGAGCCATATTTTGGGGTGAAATTTCCTGAACTCCTTTGCTTTCTATAGTATTCATGAAGATTATAAGATTTCTACCTGAGAGATTCAGGATGGCTGACCAGAGACACCAGCTGCCAAAGCATCTCAGTAAGGAGGAAAGGTTTTAGATGAAAGAGAAACAAACAAACAAACATAGATCAGGTGTAATTCTGAAGGAAGGGTGCCAGAATCTTTAAGAGACTCCATAGGAAGAAGTTGCTTGGCAGAACAAGGAGAAAAATACTAGCAGAGATCAACCACCAAGAAGCTTGGAGTCCAGTGAAAAGGGTAGGTGAAACAGTTTGTTTCTCCAGCCCTCTCATCTCTGACAGTCAGCAGGTACCCAAGCTGCTAGACTTTCTACAGACTTTCTACTTTCTACTCCCATAAGCCCCAAAGATGCTGCCTCCAGTGAACTGGGAGCTTCTCATGGACAAAGCACTGGGCTCCCAGCCTCCATGGGGCACTTCCCATACCACAGAACCGAGCTGGGACAGCAGACACCATATTGTTTCTCTGCCCACTGTGTACCTTTGTCCTCCCCAGGGGGCTTCAACTCCTCAGGTTTCATCTTGCTCATTCCCACTCAAACATTTTCCAACTCTGGCCCAGACTGCGGGAGCCACAGGGGTCCAGTGGGTACCAGGGGATCTGCATGACTGCAGAGTCTGGACATTCTGTGTGGGCTGCCTCCCAGAGAGAGGGACAGAGATGACCAGAGTGTAACTTTCCTCCATCCAGGTGCTTTTCCTCCCCTACCCATGACTGCTTAGAGAGATAATCAAGCCACCAAACTGAGGCTTCCATAGAGAGTGGGGGCTCAAACCTTTCCTCTTAAGGTCCTGTAGCAGACTGAGGGGTGCTTGGACTGTGAGCTTTCTGCTCCTGCCCCCCCTCCCCGGTGCTCCTTGCCTTGTAGCTTCATCAGAGCAAGGCACACCCTGAAGCAGAAGGACATCAAACTTACTTGAGCACTCCATAGGCAACTTGGGACCAGCACACTTCTCCCTGGCATGATTAGGGATTGATCTTAGGGGATCTGGGCACAGGCTTGCAGGCCAGATCCCATACCCCCAGTTCTTGATTGTGTTGCTCAGGGTCACGAAGGAGATATTAATGAACTAATCTCAGGAGGTGAGGGAAGCCACATAGGCAGGAGTAATAGGAGAGTGCAGTGTGGGTCCCAGCTGCAGCGAACTCACAGGGCATCTCTCCCCGCACAGGAAGGCTGTGCTCTCAGCCCTAGGCTGGGATGCTAGGTGGAGGGAGCTCCCAGTCCACAGTGCAATCATGGGGGAGTTCAGTTAATTTGAGCTCCTGCCTACCGGCAGACACCAGAAGAAGACTGCAGAGCAGGGAGTGGGGAGAAGAGTGAATCTTGCTCCTGACAGCCAGATTGTGAATCTCAGACTGCCCGTAAGCAAGTAGACTTTCTGGATGGGTGGGGCCACTTTAGTCCCTCCCTAATAGCTTTACACAGAAGCTGGGAGCAGACCTTTGACCCCTGCCAAAACAGCTACCTTGCCAGCTTTTGTGGAGCCTGAGGGTTGGCTAACACAACCCAGCCCCACCCAGCCTCATTATCCCACCCACCACCTAGGGCATTCAAGTGCTTTTTCTGAGGGAAGAGCCAGTCACAGGTCCCTAAAACAACACTGTAACTTATTCCTTCTGGCAAGCAGCACCTACTGACAGGGAGGCCAATTTGCATGCCATTTATAGCATTTACTGACTCAGTCATACAGGGTATAGTTGATTCTCATCCACAAGCACCACCTACTGTCTCATAGATTAAACTGGGTTTGCCAATACAATTCACACTGTTAAGAAGACCATGGGGCTGAAGAAAGAGAAAAGATTTCAAAGAACTCCATCCCCCCTCTTCAAAGTGAGACAGGGAATCTGCCCACTCACATAGGTCACCATTGCGACAGCCTACAAACTATCAACTGGAAAACCACCACACTAAGGATATCTATAACCAAGGCATCCATATAGAACCTAGATCACCATCAAAGCACACACAAGAAAAGCCAAAGGTTTGTACCCAACATATGCTACAAACACATCCATATAAGTGAGCAGGGGGATGGAGGGGAGCCCCATCTAAACAAAAGAAAATCCCAAAACAAGAAGCAATAGCTGTTTCAATGAGAAGGAATGAGCAAAAAATCTCCAGTAGTATGAAAAATCAGAGTGAAAGGAGCTCCCCCAAAGGGAACACCAGCATTCTAGCAAAGGATACCAACAAGAATGAACATATTGAAATGACAGATGAAGAATTCCAAATATGGATAATAAGGAAGCTCAACAAAATCTAACAAAAAATGGAAAATCAACTAAAAAAAAAAAACCAGAAAAACAATTTAGAAATGAATGAAAAATTCACTAAAAAGATGGACATATTAAGAAAAAAACAAATAGAACTTTTTGGAATGAAAAATTCATTTATAGAAATACAAAACACAGTGGAAAGCTTTAACAACTTTAACTAGACAAGGCAGAAGAAAGACTCTCAGAGCTTGAAGACAACTCTTTCGACTTAACTCAGTCAGTCAAAAACAAAGAACAGAGAATTAAGAGGCATGAACAAAACCTACAAGAAAGATGGGATTATGTAAAATGGCCAAATATAAGAATCATAGGCATCCATGAGGATCAATAAGAAAACACAGAAGGGCTGGTAAAACTTCTTGAGGGAATGATTGAGGAAAATGTCCCTGGTCTTGCTAGAGATTTAGGAATCCAGGTACAAGAAGCTCAATGAACATGTGGGAGATTCATTATAAAGAAGCAATCACCACGACACAAAGTTATTAAACTGCCCAAAGCCAACACAAGGGAGTAACTCCTGTGAGCTGTAAGGTGAAAAAAATCAAGTAACTGACAAAGGAAAACCCATCAGGCTAGCTGTAGACATCTCAACTGAGACCTTACAAGCCAGAAGGGACTGAGGCCCCATTTTCAGTCTCTTTAAACAGAACAATGGCCAGCCTAAAATTTTGTATCCTGCAAAACTAAGTTTTATACATGAAGGAGAAATAAAGAAATTTCCTGACAAGTAAACAGTGAGGGAATTTGTCAAGACCAGATCTTCCCTGTAGGAAACACTCAGAACTGCATTATACATGGATTGGCATAATAGGCACTACAAGAGTAAAATCACCCAAGAGCTAAAGCTCAGAGCTTATATAAAGCAATAGTACAAGAGGTAAAACAAAATAATAAGGTACCATCCTACAGAATGGAAAGACAGTATCACACATATCAATTCTGTCAATGTAAATGTCTTGAATTCCCTGCTCAAGAGACATAGGCTGGCTGAATGGATAAAAAATACAAGCCAAGTATCTGCTATCTGCAGGAAACATATCTAACCCACAAGGACTCACACAGACTCAAGGTGAAGGGATGGAAAACAATATCCCATGCAATTAGGAACCCAAAAAAAAGCAGGTGTAGCCATTCTCCATTTGATCTTAGCCAAAAGGCAGAGAAATGATAGGTAGCCATTCTGATATCAGGTAAAATTGACTTTAAATCAACAAAAGTAAAAAAAGACATAGATGGTCATTATATAAAGGTAAAGGGAGCAATTCAATAAGAAGTCACACTAATCCTAAATATTTGTGAACCTAACACAGGAGCACCCAGATTCATAAAGCAACCCCACTAGATATAAGCAAATAGATAAACAGCACCATCATAATTGCTGGGGACTTTAATACCCAGCTGACAGAACTGGACAGATCATTCAAGCAGAAAATAAAGAAACAATGCCTATAAGCAGGACTTTAGAATGAATGGGCCTAACAGACAATTATAGAACATTTTACCCAAGAACTACTGAATATGCATTCTACTCATCAGTACATGGAACATTCTCCAAGATTGATCATATTTTAGGCCACAAAACATGGCTCAACACAGTCAAAAAAAATAGAAATAATACCATGTATCTTCTCA